>PVIH01010636.1:62402-74044 GCA_004025045.1 Sigmodon hispidus
CTACTAGAACCATATTGGGCCAGGGGACATGCCTTTTGCACAGGTGCTCTGTGGCTGCTGGTGGAAATTCTTGCATCTTACCCTGTGCCATGTTGGGTATACCACAAGGTGTGCCAGGAACACTTACAATGGACCCTAAATATATTTAGTTTCCCAAATCCTAAGCAAACATTTCTCACCTCAAATGATGTCATATAAAACGAGAAAGAATGAGAGTCACAAGATTTCAGCTTTTAAGGGGCAATGAGAGCAAGAAAGGGGAGTATATACATTACCCACTTTTAGTTATTTCTTCCTTGGTGGAAGCATGCTGATCTGTACCTGGGTGTACATCTCTTGATGGGGCCCATATTGGCATAGTGGCACTGAGGGGAAAACAAGTATATTCTCTCACATGAATCAGAATGCAATGAAAATGAGCACCACTGGCACAACTGAGAAGTGGTGCTAGAAGAGCTATCAGTGCTAAACTGTTGAGCAGAATCAACATGCTGCAGCTGGTTCATATGTGATATTTGTAATTGAAACCCAAATGCATACACTACACTCCTCCCCACTCCTCAGTTTCTCTTTAGAAAAGTGCAGGTCACCTTGAGACATCAAACATGGTATAAGATGCAATAAGACTAGGCATGAACCCTTATACCAAGTTTGGACAAAGAAACCTAGTAAGAAAAAAAAGGGTCTTAAGTGCATGCAAAAGAGTCAGAGGTACTCTTACTGTTAGGAGTCCCACAAAAAATCCAAATTAAACACCCACAACATATATGCAGAGGACCTAATGTAGACCCATAAAGGCTCCTTGATTGTTGCTTCAGTCTCTGCGAGTCCTTATGAGCTCTGTTTAGTTGATTCTGTGAGTCATGTTCTGGTATTCTCAGCCCTTCTGGCTCCTGCAATTCTTCCTCCCACTCTCTGCCAAAATCCTTGAACTCAACCTAATGTCTAACTGTGAATCTCTGCATTTGGTCCTCTGTTCCTACCACCTGAATGAATGATTCCTTATTCTGTATGTTTAGTGCTTTGATTATTATGTGGTGAGCAGACTTTTGGGGGGTCTAATAGATAAACTTCTTATATCTTTATAGGCATTTCATTTTTAAGTTTAGAAAGTTTTCTTCCATGATTTTGTTGAATATATTTTCTGTGCCTTTGAGCTGGTATTCTTCAATCTCTATTACTCTTAGGTTTGGTCCCAAATTTCCTGGATGTTTTATATTATGTTTTTTGTTTTAATTTTAGAGCTTTCTTTGCTTGATGAATCTCTTTTTTCCATTGTATCTTCCAGGTCAGAGATTCTCTTATCTTTTTCATTCTGTTAGTAATGCTTGCATCTATAGTTCCGCTTGTTTACTCAGATTTTCCATTTCCAGCATTACCTTGGTTTGTGTCTTCTTTATTGCTTCTATTTCATTTTTAAAGTATTTCACTGTTTCCTTCACCTGTTTGATTGCTTTTTCTTATTACTCTAGTCTTTCCTTAAAAAGTTTATTGTTTTCTTGTGATGTTTTGCTTGTTTTTTCCTCTATTTCTTTATGGGAGTTTTCATTTCTCCTTTAATTTTATCTTTATAAAGATATTTTAAGGTCATTTTTCTCTTCTTCTTCTGCATTGGAATTTTCAGATCTTGTTGTAGAACCACTGAGTTCTAGTGTTGCCATAATGTGCTTCATGTTGTTGAATGAACTTTTGCATTAGTATATACCCATCTCTTCTGCTGAATGGTAAAAGTGTTCTAGCTAGCTGTTTTTGGTCTTCTAGGTGCTCTTTGTGCAACTGGGGCTCTTGCAGAACTATGAGGAAGTGATATCCTTATCTCAGGGAGAATCTTAGATCTGCAACTGGAGCTCTTGTGAAGAAGCTCTTCAGAGTCTGTGTCTCAGGAAGCCACTTTTGTGATGGAATTCCCAGAGGCTGTGTCTTAGAAAGCAGCTGAAGTTAGGGGGATGATTGATTTTGGGAAATGGATTGAGGCTTATGGGGTAGAAGGTCTGATGACAGATGTAGATAATTAGGCTTGCAGGGAAGGGTTCTACTTACATGCCTACAACTGAAGTTGAGATGGGTTGGGGGGCACAGTTTGTGTCCTGTTGCCTAGAACTGGGAGTTGTCATAGCTGGCCTGGCTGGCCACCTACAAAGAGGGTGAATACATATTTTAAAGTATTCTACTTACCTTTTCACTTGATTTTTTTTTTATGTCACAGCTCTCCTACTGAAAATTTTAGTTAAAGTCTTCTTTTTTATATAAAATAAAACTAAGTATTATTCTGATTAGGATATTACTAATAGTGTTATTTCCAGATACTTCCATGTTCAAGTCATGTATATGTGCATGTTTGTATGTGTGTGCTGGTATACAAGTGTAGTAGTAATTGGAATCACTCAGCTAATACTCAAAATTTCTTGTTTTAACATTGAGATGTCCAAATACTTTGTATTTCATAAAACTAAAATCTGTCTGCAATTTTGATATAATTTGCATCTATGCCTATAAATATTGTTATCTCTTCTATTTATCACAATTATTGATATTTTATCATCTTAATTTCTATCATGTTGATTTCTTATTAAAATGTTCTCTGTCATTTCACCTAATATCATATGTTATTCTTACCTTAAATGTTTTTAAGTGAACGTATATCTAATTTAGGTTTCTTTCAGACCTTGTCTTCCCCACTTTCCAGCACCCATCATAATAAAACTGGTACACTGGATTTTATTTTAAATGTGGTTCAAGGACTAGAAGCATCTGGAGACATATAAAAGTTGCAGAACTTTAGTCCCAATTTCTGACTTTTGAATAAGAATTTGCAGGTAAACAAGAGAACCAGAGATTCATATGCAAAATGAATGTTTAGAGTCACTAAAATATAGTATAAATCTTTGGCCTTGTAAATATATTATCTGTATTTATTTTTAAACCAGTAACAATTATAAGTGTAGTAATTTATTCACATTGATTTTTATATATCTTTTATAAAGCTTATAGATTTGTTTTTCTTTCAGAATTTATCTAAGTGCATTTTAAATGAACATTTGTGTAGCACAGCTTTTGAAATATTCTATACTTGAGAATATTTTTACTCTAACTTCTTATTTAAAGACACTTTTTTAAGATATGAAATACTATGTTCAAATTTAATTTTACTTCAGTCTGTAAAAAACATCTATTTGCATCTGGTATTGTTAAAAAGCTTGACATCAATCTGATTTTTCTTCCTTTGTATGTCACCAGTACTTTTCATTTTATAAATGCTTAGAATTTTCTCTTTGTGCTTGAATTCTTATACTACACTATAATACATTCAGGTGTAATTTCTTTTTCTGTTTCTCCATCTCTCTTAGTCTATATCTATCACTGTATCTCTCCCTGTGTCTCTCTCTCTGTATCTCTGTCTCTGTCTCTCTCTCTGTGCTTGTGTGCATGCTTAGGGAATGAAATGAGTTCATAATAAAAAGAACTTCATCACACAGTTATATCCCTACTTCCCAGATCCTAATATTTGTTGGTTTCTTGGTTTATGTTTATGAGGTGGGAGAGTATCTCTCTATAGCTTATGCTACATTGGAACTCCTTATGTAGCTAAAACTGGCCTAGAATTTCTGATCTTTCCTTGTCCATCTCTCAAGTTCTAGGATTACATGGTTGAACCACAAGGCCCAGAATATTGAACACTTTTATTTTTATTTTTCCTTTAGTACTTTGTAAGTCCTTTTAATTTGAAGCCTTTGCACTATTATTTTTCTTTTCTGTTCCCATTTTTTCCTGGAAAACAAGTCTGTGTTCACTGTCACTTTCTCTTTGCTTTTTTCTCTCCCTTCCATCTTCCTGAACCTGATATTAAAATTCATTTTCCATCAGTTTTGTGCTCTTCATCTCAGTATTTTCTAGTTTAAACATTTTTACACACAACATTTTAGGGATAATTCTAATTATTACTTTTATTTCTTCATATTTTTTCCTTCTATAGGAATCTATAATCCAGGACATAATTCCCCTTTAACCTACCTGTGCTCTTCAGAATTCTGTTATGTTTGACTTGAATATCAGTCCTCACTGACTAGCTTGTTAATCTGTGCACAAAGGGGCATCACCCAATGCCTTCAACATCGAGTCCAATGAATTCAACAGAGGTGAGTAAGAAAGACGGCAGGTAGCTGATATTATTACAGCCAAGGTCAAAAATGCTTCTGCAGTTCTTTGTTACAATTCACATTCCAACCACCATATTCTTAGAGGTGTTACTTTAGGAAATACCTCTAAGAGTTAGTGAAGTGAATAGTGGACATTTATTTCCTTCCTAATATTTTCACTATTCCAGTCCTATAGGGAGTTTGAATTGTTTGATTCCTTGTGTACTGAAAAACTTTCCATATGATGAGCTAGAGAGATAAACCAACATTTAAAAGAGGATATTGCACATGCAAAGGATCTGAGTCCAGTTTCAAGCATAGGACTGAATAAAAAAAGACAAAAAAGTAAATGGCTGCTCTTAGGTATGTGAAGGACAATGTTTATTTTAGATAACAGTGAGAGAGAGCATAGCCAGAGGCAATGACATCAAGGAAATCCCAGAATAAAACTAACCAGACTGAGCTGGGATATGTGAGGAGAGACTAAGTAGGAGGGAAAAAGCAAGTCACTGATGTAGAGAGGCTGCCTGGGTCAAGAGATTAGCCAAAAATTTTACATAGATAAAATGGCTGGATTATATGGAGAAGGACAGCTGGGGGAAGGGCAGCTCAGCCCCTAGGCTGAAGGAATTTAGAGTTGAGTACAGAGTGTGCCAGCCATATGCCTTGTAATGGGTAGGAACTGGGAAAACCTGGTAGCCAGATCCACTTTGATAGGATAAACAGACACCTCAGCTGTTTATGCAGCATTTGAGACATATGAAGAACCATCTGTAACTTTAGCTTTTTCCTGACCACAGACATTGCACTCAACTGCTCCAGAGCATGTATACACACATACATACATTCATACATACAATTGAACATAAAGTAAAATCTAAAACAAAAGCCTTTCCATGTGCATAAATGTATTCAGGTATGTGAGTCAAAAGACTTATGAAACTTTGCAATTACTTCCAGCTGTCTAAAGCTATGTACTTATACAAGCTCACTTCATTGCCCCAATTCCTTCATTCTGGAAAAGTCAAAACTAGCTAAATAATTTACCTGTCCAGTCAGAATGCTATGATAAAGTTTTGACTTCCCTTACTTAAAGTACTGTATTAATCACAAGCAAGGAAGCAAACAAAAAAGTTTTCAACTACTTCTGCCTCTTTGAGATGGTTATGTATCTCTGGCAGCCTTGCAGAGTATCACTCATAGATTCCAGAAACCATTTCTTTGAAATGCAATCATAGAAAAGACCTCTATCTCCAAAAGTCTGTGGAATAGTCATAGACTAACTGACCTTCATATGTCATAAGTCATAAGTCATACTAACCTTTATAAGTCGATGAACAGGCAGCAGAGGCAATTCTATAGTTTACCAACTCAATGTGTTATCCACCATTTGTAATTTGTCACCCTTTTTTCTCTGTTTTACCTGCTGTCGAGGTTCTCTCTCTACTATACTTTTTTTTTTCTGTAGAGCAGCAACTTCTCAGCAAATTGTAATTGAGCCCAGCTGTTTCTCTTACAGAAGTGATTACTGAATACCCAACCCACCTCCTTAGTTGCTAGTTTTGTTTATCTTTGACAACCAAAGTCCTGAATAGAAAACAGTATAAGCAAAAAGAAAGAACAAGGAAGAATCATGAGTGCTTCTCCTATACATTTTCTCCCTCCTGCTCCCAACACAGTCACATTTTTCTCCATAAGCTCTGGCTTTGTACACTTTGCTCTGTTTTGAGAAAATGTTTCTGTGTTTGAAATCTTCATGTTTCACAACTACACTACTTTAACCAAATACCAGACAAGTATATGTCTTATTATTCCCAGAGTTGGGAAGGTAAGTTCTTGCCCATGAAAGCTATGTAATGCTTAGAGTCTTGGCTTAATTTACTTAATTTTCATTCAAAGATCTAGTACAAATACTGTGAAACTTAGTTGCCTCACTTGCAAAATGGGATTAGGAAAATGCACTTCATTGAGTTGTTGAGAGGATTAAGTGTAGTGTATTGAACACAGTGTCTGTCATGAAGTTTCAGTGCACAGTGTTTAATTTTCAAAATGAATTTTAAAATATGCATATTAGCTTCTAAGCACGTGTGTCTCCAGAGAGCAAACAAAAGTGAAGTAGTGTACAAAGGGAGAAAACTTCTGAGATGGCTGGAGAAGAATGTTGGAGGGAGATCATTCACACTGTAATCTTTCATGTCTTTGAGACTTTAAATGATGTACATTGCATATATGGTAGAGCATTAAGTAAGTAAGTAAATAAGCATGCTGCTTAATGACAACCCTTTAATTTATACAGCTTATACTTAGAAGTTTATTATTATTATTATCATTATTATTATTATTATTATTATTATGAACAAAGAAGTCACACTTTCTATCCTGTATATCCTTATTCAAGGTCCCTTCCCCCTCCCAACACATCAGGTCATTCATTCTTCTCCACAACTCCCAAACCCCTCCATGGGCAGGTGACAGGCAGTCCCAAGGTCCCACTGTCCCAATATTGCTTAGTTCAGTCTCCACTCCTGGCAGATCCAGTTTTCTCCCCCCAACCTCAAGACTGAGTCAGGTGTTCCCCTAAGGGGAGAGGTTTCCAAAGAGTCAGTCCAGGGTGTTTCTAATCCCAAGTTGTTCAGTGGTTGTGGTTTATAGGTTGGGCATGCTTTGCTTTTTTTTGTTGTTGTTGTTTTTGTTTTTTTGTTGATTTGTTTAGAGTCCACTAATGAGTGAGTATATCCCCTGCTTATTTTTCTGGGTTTGTGATACCTTGCTCAGGAGGATATTCTCCAAATCCATCCATTTGCCTGCAAATTTTAGGATATCATTTTTTCTTACTGCTGAATAGTACTCCATTGTGTAGATGTACCACAGTTTGTTAATCCATTCTTTAGTTGAGGGACATCTAGGTTGTTTCTAGGTTCTTGCTATTACAAATTATGCTGCTATGAACATAGTTGAGCTAATGCCTTTGGAGTACAATTGTGCATCTTTAGGGTATACACTCAGAAGTGGTATTGCTGGGTTCCTTGGGGAGATTGATTCTCAATTTTCTGAGAAACTGCCCTACTGCATTTCAAAGTGGCTGAACAAGCTTACACTACCACCAACATTAGAGGAATGTTCCCCTTGCTCCACATCCTCTCCAGCATTGGCTGTCCTCTGTGTCTTTTATCTTAGACAATCTAACAGGTGTCAGGTGGTATCTCAAAGTCGTTTTGATTTGCATTTCTCTGATGTTTAAAGATGATGAGCACTTTTTCAGATGCCTTTCAGCCATTCGTAATTCTTCTGCTGAGAATCCACTTTTTAGATCTGAACCCCATTTTTTGATTGGGTTATTCAAGGTTTTGGGCTCTAGATTCTTGAGTTCTTTATATATCTTAGAGATCAGTCCTCTATCAATTGTAGGGTTGGTGAAAATCTTTTCCCATTCTGTAGGCTGTCATTTTGTCCTATTGACAGTGTCCTTGGCTTTGCAGAAGCTTCCTAGCTTCAGGAGATCCCAGTTGTCGTTTGTTGATCTTAGTGTCTGTATCACTGGTGTTATATTTAGGAAGTGATCGCCTGTGCCAATTCGAAGAAGTGTATTTCCCACTTTCTTTTCTTCTCTTTCATTTTATTTATTTATTTTTTTATTTTATATTTATCAAGAAAAACAGTAAATTGAATTTAAAATGCTTAAAAATTAACAATAAATATAAAGAAAATAAAAATCATAAGCATGAATTATCAAGGGTGATAATGCAAATAATTTGCTACACATAAAATTACATTGTGTTCAGCTTTCCCTCTAGATTTTTTTTCTATCCCTGTATATCCCCATTCAAGGTCCCTTCCCCCTCCCACCACATCAGGTCATTTTTTCTCCTTCACACCTCCCCATCCCCTCCCTGGGCAGGTTGCAGACAGTCCCATGGTCCCACTGATACAATAATGCTTAGTTCAGTCTCCACTTCTGGCAAATCCCGTTTTGTCCCCCCTCCCTCAAGAGTGAGTCAGGTGTTCCTATAGGTGGAGTGGTATCCGAAGGGTCAGTCCAGGGTGTTTCTGATCCCAAGCTGTTTAGTGGTTTGGTTTGCAGCTTGGGCATGCTTGGCTTTTTTCTTGTTTCTTTAGAAACCATTAATGAGTGAGTACATCCCCTGCTTATCTTTCTGAGTTTGTGATACCTCGCTCAGGAGGATATTCTCCAAATCCATCCATTTGCCTGCAAATTTTAGGATATCATTTTTTCTTACTGCTGAGTAGTACTCCATTGTGTAGATGTACCACAGTTTGTTAATCCATTCTTCAGTTGAGGGACATCTAGGCTGTTTCCAGGTTCTTGCTATTACAAATAATGCTGCTATGAACATAGTTGAGCTAATGGCTTTGGAGTGTGACAGTGCATCTTTAGGGTATACACCCAGAAGTGGTATTGCTGGGTCCTTGGGGAGATTGATTCTCAATTTTCTGAGAAACCGTCATATTGCCTTCCAACCTACTTTCTTTTCTATCAAGTTTAAAGTGGCTGGGTTCATGTTGAGGTCTTTGATCCCCTTGGATTTGAGTTTTGTGCAGGATCTATTTGAATTTTCCTACACACTGTCATCCAGCTATGCCAACAACATTTGTTAAATATACTATCATTTTTCCATTGAATGTTTTGGGCCTCTTTGTCGAAGATCAGGTGTTCATACGTGTTTTGGTTAATGCCTGGATCCTCAATTCGATTCCATTGATCCACAAGTCTGTTTTTATGCCAGTACCAGGCTGTTTTTATTACTGTAGCTCTATAGTATAACTTGAAGTCAGGGATGGTGATACCTCCTGAGGTTCTTTTGTTGAGTAAAATTGTTTTGGCAATCCTGGCTTTCCTTTTATTCCAAATGAAATTGAGTATTGTTCTTTCAAGGTCCAAAAAAATATTGTGTTGGGATTTTGTTGGGCAGTGTATTGAATCTGTAGGTTGCCTTTGGTAGAATTGCCATTTTTACTATGTTGATCCTACTAATCCAGGATCATGGGAGAGCTTTCCATGTTCTGATATCCTCTTCAATTTCTTTCTTTAGTGATTTAAAATTTTTATCAAATAGGTCTGTTACTTCTTTGGTTATAGTTACTCCAAGGTATTTAATATTATTTGCAGCTATTATGAAGTGTAATGTTTCCCTTATTTCTTTTTCAGTAGAAATTTCTTATAAAAATTTTTTAAACTTTGTGACAGTTGTTGGTAAAGCCATCAACAAATATTAATAATTAGGAGACTGGTATATGGTAAACAAAAGGTGAGAACACATGCTCTACTTATCAACATAACACAAATATACCAAGGAAAAAGGCAAAACCAAACAAGAGAATAATGTTGAAGTAAAATGCATTGCATTTACAATCTCCAGTGTAATTGGATTACAGAAAACCACTACACAAAGAACATATTTATGTAAAACACCAGATCTTTGATATTTAATTTATTTACATGTGGGAATGGTGAATACAACACAGTTACACTGTATTAGATTGTCAAACGATTATTAACTAGCCACATTATTATAAGTAACAGCTAATTAAATATCTGCATATAATTATACTAAAAGGTAGACATTATCTTCCTGTAAATCAACCATGCTGAGCACGATTCATTTTGTGTTTACAGTTTGACAACATGAGCCGTAGCTCTGAAATAGAAGACCTGTTGCAACCTTTCTTTGTCCTCTGCCCACATCTTCTGTGGGTCCCATAGACCTTCCCCTCCTAACAAACCTCACCCTAGTTGTATTTTTATCCCAGGAGAAATCTTTTGTTAACCCCCAGACAGAACTCACCAACTAGAAAACTAGGTAAACTGCCTGTAGATATTCTCCTCTCCATCTGTTGCCAAAAATCTAATCCTTCAGTCTCATTCCCAGCACCTCAGCTGAATAGTACTGACAGCTTTTCCTGTCCCTGTTCCCATCACCTATGGATTCTACAGATCTTCCCCCTTCTGAACTTTCTCCCTAAGTCATTGCCTTGTCTCAGCCCTCAACTAAGCAGGCATTTCATGATAATCCAAGGGCAATTCCTCTCGGAAAAACAAATAGGATGACTGCAGATCTACACCTCTCTTTTTGCCCTTCTAGATCCAATCTTTTCAATCACATCTCTAGCTCTGAAGCATAAAACCTGATATGGTTCTCCTTTTCTCTCTGATCCAGTCCCCTATGAATCACAAAGATCTTTTCCTCCAACCTCCTTTCCCCAACCCATTTCAGTATCCCAGCTTCAAACATCAAGAGGCATTCCTTGTTAACACACCAGTCCAGGGAAACAGGTCTACAGAAAATTACCTACCAGGCAATACCCACCCACTAAACTCTTTTAAAGTCTAGATAGGAACTAGAAACCAAGGGGGAAAAAACACTCACTCAACACACACACACACACACACACACACACACACACACACACACACACAGAGAGAGAGAGAGAGAGAGAGAGAGAGAGAGAGAGAGAGAGAGAGAGAACAGATTACCACAACCCAGACCTATAACCATCTCAGTCCCAGATGCCTAGATGTCAGTGTAAAAACAGCCAAAAAAATATGTCTCAGCTATAGCCCAGCAATCCTACCATAACATGCATTGAATATTCCAGTCCAGACCAAAAGAGAATTCTTACATCAGCTTATATAAAGATGATAAAGGCCCTTAAAAGAACATGTATTCATGCTTTAAAGATATCCAGGAAAATAAAAACTGTGAGAAAATGATTAAATCCCTTAATAAAGTCTGTTAAAAAACAAGAAAAGTGTAAAAATATAGATAAAACTGTTCATGACCTGAAGATGGAAGTAAAATTAATGAAGAAATACAATGCAAAGGAATTCTGGTAATGAAAAATTTGAAAACTCAAACAGAATCTCCAAAGACAATCTTTACCAACATAATATAAAAGGTGGAAGAAAAAAAATTCAGGTGTTGAAGATATAGTAGAAAAATAGATATATCAGTCAAAAAAAAAAACGTTTAATTTAAAACTTTCCTGACATAAAACATTGTGTTGTACACTAAACAAAGACCAAATCTAAGAACAATAGAAATAGTAGAAGGATAAGAATACCAGCTCAGGGGCTGCAGAATCCCAGCACTCTCTGGAGCAGGGGCAGGCAAACTCTGTCCCTGACCACAACTACATCTTCTGCTGAGGGAAACCCCGCCACGACCTCGAACTGAGCGAACCAACTACAGGGGTCTTTGAAGGGCAGATTCAGACCCCGCCCAGAGGTCAGGAGGGGGCAAGAGGCCTCAGCGCCTATATCCAAGCCTGGGAGGGAGAGTTGAGCTCTCATTGCTTCCGGTTCAGCTCCCGGGACCCAGTGCTGGCTGCAGAATCCCAGCGCTCTCTGGAGCAGGGGCAGGTAAACTCTGTCCCTGACCACATCCACATCTCCTGCTGAGGGAAACCCCGCCACGACCTCGAACTGAGCGAACCAACAACTGCAGGGGTCTCTGAAAGACAAAATCAGACCCTGAACAGAAAGGTGAC
>PVIH01010637.1:0-50874 GCA_004025045.1 Sigmodon hispidus
TATAGACCACTAGTGAGTGAGTACATCCCCTGCTTATCTCTCTGAGTTTGTGAGACTTTGCTCAGGAGGATATTCTCCAAATCCATCCATTTGCCTGTGAATTTTAGGATATCATTTTTCCTTGCTGCTGCGTAGTATTCCATTGTGTAGATGTACCACAGTTTGTTAATCCATTCTTCAGTTGAGGGACATCTAGGTTTTCTATTGCTGTGAAAAAAAACTGTTACCACAGCAACTCTTACAAAGGTAAACATTTAATGGAGGCTGGCTTACAGTTCAGAGGTTCAGTCCATTATCATAGTGGTGGAACATGGCAGTGCAGAAAGACATGGTGCTTGAGAAGGAACTGAGTGTCCTCTTTCTTACACAGAAAGTGGTCTTTCTCACTGGATGTGGCTTAAGCATACATGAGACATCAAAGTCCACCTCCACGGTGACATACTTCCACCCAGAAGACCACATCTGCTCCAATAGTGGGCATATACCCTTTAGGAAGGGCTATTGTCTTTCTTTTATTTTTCCTTTTTTATTATGAATAAGGTCTCATTTTTTTATCCATGTAGCCCCTTGTTCAAACTCCTTTCCCCATTCCGCCCCATCCAGTCACTCTCTCTTCTCCCCACCTCCTTGTCTCCTCCCCAACAAGGGCAGGAGGTCCTAAGGTCCCAAGGTGGCTTAGTTCAGCATTCACACCATCTTAAGCTCTTTCTACTATGAGGCAAAGTAATCTTTTTCTCCTTTAAATAGCCTTTTATAATAAATTTTGTTTCAGTAATATGAAAACTAACTAGTACACTAATCATTTCCAATACAAATCTGAAATTGGTCTCAATTTTCTCTCAACCTGAATAACCTCCACAATGTTTTTTTTTATGTGAAAATTTCATTGTCAGCCCAATGACAATTTCATATGTCCCTTCATAGTTAACCCACAACCAACCAATAAAAACTGTTCCTTAACTTACATAATGATTTTTTAGAGTGACTTTCCTTTTTCTCTTATATATTTATTTATTTATAAAATAAAGTATTTTTTATCCATGTATCCCCTAGCTTCCCCTCCTTTCCCCCCTTCCAATCCCTCCCAGTCCTTCTTCAGCCTGCCCCCTTCCCAATCCCCTCCCTAAAACAGCAAGAAGTCCCAACGTAGATCAGCTCAGCATGGCACATTCACTCCAGGCAAGTTTGATTTCCTCATCCTAATATCAGGACTGGGTTAGGTGTTCCTCTAAAGAACTCCGAGGTGCCAGTGCATGCACAGAAACAGTCTGATCCCACCCACCGACACTCCATATACTGTTCATGTCAATTGACAGTTGCCCACCATTGGAGGGCCTAGCTAATTTTCCCAATGGTTTTCCAGTGGCTCTTCTTAATTCAGTGACCTTTCTAGAACTTCATCCAGTCATCACCTGTGGGAATTTTCCTTATAATCTCTATTTCCTTGCTCATACAGACTCTCCTCCCCCTGCTCTAAGCTAGATCAGGCGCCCAGTGCTCAGTCATGGATCTCAGCCTCCACCTCTATTCATTCTTGGATGTAGGTTCTGTGATGACACTTAGGATGGTTATATATTTGATTATGAAGGAAGTCCTGTCTAGGCACCACCACCTTCACTATTGGTTGAAGACCTAGTCAGCGATATCCTGTGAGTTCATGGCAGTTTCCCTAGCACTCAGTCTTTTTTTTTTATCTTTTGATTTCAATTTTATTTTTTAGATGATGAATGATGAATTTTTACTTTTATGTTTGTCCTAATATTTCATGGGCATACATTTTCTACCCACACTGCTACATTTTTCAGTCAGTCCCCATTCCAAGATTGTGTGGCTGGGTAAGAAACCATCCCCTGACACCCCTCTTTGCCTGCCCCTTCCAATGGCCCACCAGTCTGCTGGAGCACACTGGGGAAAAGGCATTGGTGCTGCACATGAACACCTTCCGGCCAGAAATGATCAGGACTCGAACATAGTTCTGACACTCCTCCTGAGGTGGGAAGGGAAGAGATAGAGGCACAGCTCTGCATGTGTAATGAGCATGTTTACCTCATACTGCTGGGTTACTGATGCCAGTGAATGTCCCACAACAGCCCTGCCTAGGATCCATGCTGCTCTGAGGTCCAGCTTGTGTCTGTGGAAACTCATTGTCTTACTTCATGCTTGTCCCAGTCAGGTTTCTGGGGCAAGTGACATCATGCTCATAAGGACGCCCAGTGTCTGATCATAAGCTTTCAGGAGAGCCTCCGCTGTCCCTGGCAAATACCTCAGTCTTCCTTTGCTCTGGCAGGAGCGGCGTGTGTCCTCACTGGAGGCCCACTCTGTAGCCTGGATTCTTTACATGCTTCTTCTTCTTCTTCTTCTTCTTCTTCTTCTTCTTCTTCTTCTTCTTCTTCTTCTTCTTCAGGGGCTGGATGGAGACTTTTGATTTCAATTTTAAAGTCAGCTCATTTACAAAATATAACAGATTAATTCAGGAGCATTCATAATCAAATGTCTTTTAGCAAGCTTTAACTACTTCATTTTCAGTCAAAAAAATTTAAAGACAAGAGAATGGCATAAATTATTCAGACACTGTTTCTATTTTCCATTTTTACATGGCTTAATGCTATTTCTTTTTAAGGACTTTTTTTCTATTCTCTTTTTATTTTCTCTCTCAGGCCTATGTATATTTTTGTCTTTTTTTTCTTCTTCTTTATCTATTTTGTATTTATCAAAAAAACCAGTAAAATGAATTTAAAATGTTGAAAAGTTAACAATAACTATAAAGAAGATAAAAATCATAAGCATGACTTATCAAGGGTGATAATGAAAATAAGATTGCTACACATATATTTACTTTGTGTTCAGCTTTCCCTCTGAATTTTTTTTTTCCATCCCTGTATATCCTTATTCAAGGTCTCTTCCCCCTTCCACCACATCAGGTCATTTTTCTTCTCCACAACTCCCCATCCCCTCCCTGGGCAGGGAGCAGACAGTCCTATGGTCCCACTGACCCAATAATGCTTGAATCAGTCTCCACTCCTGGCAAATCCAGTTTTGTCCCCCCTCTCTCAAGTCTTTTCAACCTCATATTTCCTTCCTCTATTAAGGTCTCCATCTCTTCTTTTCTCCCTCTTTGTTGTTCCTCTCACTCAATTATTTCCTTCTCTCATGATTTGTTTGTATCTCTTCTTGGTTGCAACCCTTTATGCTCCCACTTAGATAAGGAAATCTTCTCTATTTTCTATTGCTAGGAGAATCCCTAGATGTCTCTCTTAAGTTCCTTCTGATCCCAACCTGCTCAGGGCTTGTGGTGTCTATCTTGGATATTCTTTGCATTTTGTCTGAAGTCCAATTATGAATACAACCTGTGCCTGTATTTCTGTGTTTGTGATACTTCATTCAGGAAGATATTCTCCAAATCTATCCATTTGCCTGCAAATTTTAGGATGTCATTTGTTTTTCTTACTGCCAAGTAATACTCCATTGTATAGATGTACCACAGTTTGCTAGTCTATATGTTGTTGGGCATCTAGGTTGCTTCCAGGTTCTTGCTATTATGAATGATGCAGCTATGAACATAGTTGAGCAGTACAAATGTGCATCCTTTGGGTATATGTCCAGAAGTGGTATTGCTGAATCCTTGGGAAGATTGATTCCCAGTTTTCTAAGAAAACTCCATACCGCATTACAGAGTGGCTGAACAAGTTTACTCTCCAAACAACAATGGAGGAGTATCCCCCTTGCTCTGTATATTTTCAGCATAGGCTGTCATTTGTGCTTTTTATCGCAGCCATTCTGTTAGGTGTAAGGTGGTATCTCAAAGTTGTTTTGAATTTCATTTCTCTGATGGCTAAAGATGTTGAGCACTTTTTCAACTGCCTTTCAGCCATTGTAATTCTTCTGTTGAGAATTCTCTTTTTAGCTCTAAACCCCATTTTTAATTGGTTTTTTAGGGGGGCTTTGGGCTCCAGTTTCTTGAGTTGGCTATATATTTTAGAGATCAATCCTATGTCAGTTGTGATGTTGTTGAAGAACTTTTCCCACTTTCTTTTCTTTCAAGTTCAGTGTAGCTGGTATTATGTTGTGGTCTTTGATCCACTTTGATTTGAGTTTTGTGCAGGGTCATAGGTTTTAATCTATTTGCATTCTTCTACATACTACCATCCAGTTATGCAAACACCATTTGTTGAAGATATCTTCAATTTCTTTCTTCAGTGATGTAAAGATTTGTCAAACAGCACTACTACATGCTACATCTTTGGTTAAAGTTACACTGAGATATTTAGTGATATTTGCAGCTATTATAAAGGGTGATTTTTCCCTTATTTCTTTTTCAGCTCTTTTATCTTTAGTGTATAGGTGGGCTACTGATTTCTTTGAGTAATCTTGTATCCTGCTACCTTGCTGAAAGTGTTTATTAGCTGTATAAGTTCCTTGGTAGAATTTTTTGGATCACTTATATATACAATCATATCATCTGCAAATAGAGATTGTTTGACTTCTTCCTTTCCAAATTGTATTCCCTTAATCTCCTTTTGTTCTCTTATTGCTTTAGCTAGAACTTCAAGAACTATATTGATTAGATGAGGAGTGAGAGGACAGCCTTGACTTGTTACTGATTATAGTGAGATTGCTTTGAGTTTTTCTCTATTTAGTTTAATATTGGCTGTCGGCTTGCTACATATCACCGTTATTATATTTAGATACTTTCCCTGTATTCCTGATCTCTCCAGGACTTTTATTATGAAGGATTGTTGGATTTTGTCAAAGGCTTTTTCAGGATCTAATGAGATGATAATTTTTTTTCTTTCAGTTTGTTTATATGATGGATGACATTTACAGTTTTTTTGTATGTTAAACCATCTCTGCATTTCTAGGATGAAGCCTACTTGATAGTGGTGGATGATTTTTTTTGATATGTTGTTGAATTTGGTTTGCCAGAATTGTGTTGAGTATTTTTGCATCAATGTTCATGTGGGACATTGGTCTGTAATTCTTTCTTTGTTGCATCTTTGAATGGCTTAGGTATCAGGGTGATTGTGGTCTCATAAAAAGAGTTTAACAATGTTCATAACGTTTCAACTATATGGAACAATTTGAGGAGTATTGGTATTAGTTCTTCTTTGAATGTTTGATAGAATTCTGTGATGAAACCATCTGTTCCTTGGCTTTTTTTTTTTTTTAACTTGGGACACTTTTAATAACAGTTTTAATTTCCTTTGGGATTATAGGTCTGTTTAGATCTTTGATATTGATTTAATTTTGGTAAGTGATAACTGTCCAGAAAAATGTTCATTTTTCTAGGTTTTCTATTTTAATATAGATTTTCAAATTATGACCCAATAATTCTCTGGTTTTCCTGGGTGTCTTTTGTTATGTCTTCCCTTCATTTCTGATTTTGTTAATTTGGATACTCTCTCTATATATTTTGGTTAGTTTTGATAAGGTTTTATCTACAGCTGACCAAGAGGTTAGTTGTACTAGTCCTTTAGGCCAAGTGGAGACCTTGCTACTTTCTTAACCCTGGCACAGAGATACATCCCCCAATACCCCAACCACACCCAGCTCTACCCTAAGCTAAAGAATGATGGGAGAGTGCTTCCCAGTGCATTCTCCATCAAAACACAGCTAGAGAAACATCCCAAAAGCCAATCCCCACCTAAACTGCAATCTTTATCATCTCACTCTGACAACTGGGACATCTGAAGCCTCCCAATACATACTTGAATAAGAGCCAACTAAGAGCTGATTGAGAGCTGGCGAAAACAGCACTTGCAATTATTGGAAACTTACATCATCATTAATCATGTTCCATAATTTTCAGTTTCTAAAATGCATGTTTACTTTACCTATTATGTTTCAAGTTCTTTAAATCAGCATATAATTTAACTTAATTTAAAAGGTATTTTACACTATATTTTAGCACTAAGTGGTAAGTATTGCCTACAATAGGATGAAATTTGTGTAAACATTTTTTTAAAGTGTGAATTTGGGATTAGTGTTTCAGAAGAGTATCCATTCTGGTGGGAAGATATGATGGGAAGGGTGTAAGGAGATGGTCAGATTGGCTAAGATAAAAGTCACAGATGACAGCCTATGCTGGAGAGGTTGTGGAGCAAGAGGAACACTCTTTCATTGTTGCTGGGAGTGTAAGCTTGTTCAGCCAGTCTGGAATGCGGTATGGCAGTTTCTCAGAAAAATGGATATCAATCTCCCCGAGGATCCAGCAATACCAATTCTGGCTGTATACCCTAAAGATTCACAGTTGCACTCCAAAGGCATTAGCTCAACTATGTTCATAGCAGCATTATTCGTAATAGCAAGAACCTGGAAGCAACCTAGATGCCCCTAAACTGAAGAATGGATTAACAAACTGTGGAGCATCTACACAATGGAGTACTACTCAGCAGTAAGAAAAAATGATATCCTAAAATTTGCAGGCAAATGGATGGATTTGGAGAATATCCTCCTGAACAAGGTATCTCAAACCCAGAAAGATAAGCAGGGGATGTACTCACTCATTAGTGGCTCTAAACAAAAGAACCAAAAAGTAAAGCATGTCCAAGATGCAAACCACAACCCCTGAACAGCTTTTGATCTGAAACACCTGGGAGTGGCACCTTGGATCCCATTCCCTCTAGAGGAACACCTGACTCAGTCTTGATGTTGGGGTGAGGAAACTGGATCTGCCAGGAGTGGATGCTGAACTGAGCAACATTGGGACCTTGGGACCTCCTACCGATGCTGGGGAGGAGATGTGGAGAAGAAAGAGTGACTGGAGTGGGTAGTAGGGGGAGGAGACCTTGAATAAGGATATACACCGATATAAAAATGTGACTTTATTCATAATGAAAGAAAATAAATCCTCAAAAAAAAAAGAATCACAGATCTAGCTAATCATAATATTGTCATATGATGCCATCTGAAACAGTTGCACAGGAGTTTTATTTTTTATTTTTATTTTTATAGAATAAAGCCTCATTTTTTATCCATATATTCCCTTGTTCCAACTCCCTTCCCCCTCCCAATTCCTCCTAGTAGGTCTTCAGCCTCCCTCCTCCTCACCCCTCAATCCCCTCCCCAGCAAGGGCAAGAGGTCTCAAGGTGGATTAGCTCAGCATCTACTCCAGGCAAGTCTGATTTCCTAATCCTAATATCAAGACTGGGTTAGTTTCCTCTGGAGGGAATGGGCTCCAACTTGCCAGTCCATGCACAGAAACACAGTTTAAACCCTCCTCTTGAGGCTCCACATATTGTCCATGCCAGTGGACAGGTGCCTATCTTTGGAGGACTTAGTTCCTTTATGAGATGGTTCCCAGGTGACTATTCTTGATTCAGTGAGCTCCCCAGAGCTCCACCCAGCCATCACTGTGAGAATTTTCATCATACTCCCTATCCCCTTGCTCATATATAGTCTCCTTTCCTGCTATCAGCTGTACCAGGGACTCAGTCCAGTGCTCAGCCATGTATCCCTGCCTCTACCTCTATTCATTGTTGGATGTAAGTTCTTGCAAAGGAGTTTTCTAAAATGGAATGTTTTTCTAGTAATTACTTGGATTGGGGCATATTTCCCACTTAATTAAGTACTGGGCATTGCTTTACATTACATATCCAATTCTTTTTAGTTAACCCTTTGCTTCTCCTTATTAAAACAGGATTTTTTTCCATGGAGTGTAGGCTATCTTAAACCAGACTAGCTTTGGATTAAAAATATTTTTCCCTTAGTCTTCCTAATGATGTGATTATAGATATGTTTTTGTGATACCTTCAAGTTATAGATAAATATATGGAAACCTGAAGACCTCCTTACATTAGGTCATATATCTCATGAGTAACATAGGATTTATTTTGATTTTGTTCCCAGATTTTATTGTTTTAACCACTGTAGATATTTGTTCAGATCTAGCATTGCACTCACACCACATTTAGTGTTTAATGGGTGTTCAGGACCAAGGACAATTCAGCTTTTCCTTACTTATTTTGGATGTAGCCATCTATGGCTCTTCTAAACACTAGGTCTCATGTTCAGTTATTCAAACAGTGCAAGGACCAACTTCAGGGGAGCTTAATCCAGAAATCGAGAGCTAAAACACTAAATATGGAAATACTATTGTAAAATTTCCCTTCTTTCTTTTTCTCAAAATACAGCATTAAGAAAGACTGCAGACATAGGTTCCCATTGCCCCCTTCTCTTCTCTCTGTAATGTAGCTAGAGACTTAAATACGATTGAGTTAATCTTTGAGGAAAACAGAAAATACTGTAACAATAAAGGCCGTAACATGGTTACAAATGAGAGCTACTGCTCCCTTCTGCATTCTAAATTCCAAGATAATTCTGCAGAGCTTCATTACCAGAGTATAATTGTATTATAGAACGCTAAATCACGCTGCTACACTTAACTGGCAATAACATTAAGATAGCACAGATATTCATTTTAATTAAAACATAGCCTCAAACTATTTCCTGCTATAAGAGGCAAAACTTTCTATTCCCCTTCCCCCAACACAGACACAAAAACATTCATTTGCTAGTAGTACGGCCAGCAGTAGATAGGAGATTTAAACACAATTAGAAAAGGTCTACCTTTTAAGCCAAGAGAAGTTAGTGTTTTACTGAAGAAGATGAATAACAGAAGCTCTGGTATCATTTTAATCTTTCTCTACTATCTGTGCCAATACCATCAGTTTTCCTAAAGAATCTTAAGTTTCAAAGCAATCATCTCAAGACCCATGGACATGAACTAGCATAGGCATGCTGTTCATATGATTCTCAATAGCCAGCAATCTTTTTCCCCACTGTTTATAGAATGGTTATTCACTCATTAAAAAAATAAAAATACTTATAGAACATCTACTTTGTGTTAGGCAAAGAAGATACACACATAAGTAGAATCTGGATTTTCCCTCAGACGTATGTCAATCTATCAAGGGAAGTTAACAAATGATAAATAAATGCATTACAAAATGTCATATATATGTGTGTATATATATGTATTTATATATGTATATATATATCATAGTGTCCTTCCTTTAGATATAATATGTAATATGTATTTTGGAGTGGATCAGCTTTTACATGAAGGCAAGTAAATGATTTGCAGTAGAAAAATTAGGTTATAAAAACAGTACCTAAACAACCCATTCAACAAATAAGAATAAACTATTTTGTGGAATCTACATGATGCAGTAAAACTAGATTATAGTTTGTAATGTATTAATTGAAAATTATACTGGTGAGATCCAAAATGTGGAAAGCTGGAACTGTATCTGGGCATCTGCTTACAGGTAGTGAGAACTACTAAAAATAATTGAGATAAGTTCACTTTATATGTGTGTGACTATTGGGGATATAGCTGCTAAAGTTTACCACAACTAGAAAAATATTTGTAGTTTAAAATTCAAAGTTTCAAATGTCCTTTATGTCCACACAGTAATACTACAATGTCACTTACATTTAAAACCTGATCAACAGAACTAGTCAATATTTCTGATGTGAATTATATGCAAAATGATTTGTACATTGAGTCATAGTTAATTTTTAAATATTTAGGAACCTATCTCTATTTCCTTCATGAGTAAATTCAGGCACAAATTCAGTGAGTTGTCCACTGCAATCATCCTGAGAGAACAGAGATATTCTGATTCCAAACAAAGGCCTCTCAACAAATTTTAGAATGTCATCTATGAGCATAAGTAATGACTTGTAAGAAGTAATGCATACCTGTTATCTCATCTTATAGGAGGCTAAGACAAGAGGATTGCAAGTTCAAGAACAACTTTGGTAACAAGGTGAATTTCAAATGATCATTCATTACACCTTGTTTCAAGGAAAGTAAAAATTATTACGCAAAGTTTTACAGTATCCTATCTGAGCTATGTAACAACATCCTGTCTCAGAACATGGTAAGTGCATAGAGAGTACTGCCCCTCCACAATTCCTAATGCAGAAGACAATTGGACTTATTATTCTCTTAATAAAAATAGGACATTTAGCAGGTTATAATGGTACATGTCTTTAATCCTAGGACCCAGGAATCAGAGGCTGGCAGATTTCTGTGAATTTATGTTCATCTTGGTGTACATGGTGAGTTTCAGTAGAGTCTGAGCAACATAATGAGGCCCTGTCTCAAAATAAATGTATTGAGCCATTGGCCTGGCATTGTGGAACAGTCTTTTAACTTAGCACTTGAAAGGCAGAGGTATATGAATCTCTGTGAGTCCAAGGACAGCCTGATCTACCAAATGAGTTTTAAACTTGCTAAGTCTAGAAAGTGTGAAAAAATAAAGAACACCTCTCATATATAGGCTACTTGTTATTAACCTTGCCCTTAGTTTTTAATATTGATTTTGATGAGTGAGATGGTAAGTTTTTCTGAGTGGGTGAAATTCAAGGAGTATTCTGAAAAACAGCCACATTGTATGATTACTGATGTTATGAGCTAGCTGATTGTTATTCCTATTTCTAGCACAGAATTGATAACAAGTAATTATTTAAAAATATTTTTGTTCATTTTTTTAAAAAATTTTCATAGCATACTGTCTATACCAGATCTGTATGGCTTTCAAAACTCACTCATTTACTACACACTTAAACTAGCTCAACCTTGGACACTCCACTTAACATCTCTGGATAACAGTTGCCTCTACAAAATGAGGAAATTCTTCCCCCCAATTTTTTTGTAAGGTTTATATAAAATAAAGTGTGGAGTGATATCAACATGAGCATACTTAAATATGCCTTTGTCTTTGTCTCTGCTTCTCTAATTTGTTGCTGCCATTGTACAAAACATGAAACACTGATAGCCACCAATTCCCAGCCATCATGCATACTGCCATACAGTCCTGTCCACAATGCCTATGCAATAAAAATGATTGAGTTAACATTCTTTACTGGATATCTGAGAGAAATAAAAGCATTGTATTTTTAAGACCAAAGGTTTAGGGAATATTTTTACACCAGTCTCTTACAAATTGGACATTGTCTTTAGGAGTATTCTGCTTTCAGCTTGTTTTCAGTTAATTATAATTCTAAAATGCTTCCTCAGTCATCTCTTGTAGTTATATTTTTGAAGCTTTAGTATTTCACAAACATGTTTTCATAAATATCTGATCTTTGCAAATAATTTGCAAAGTGATAAGAGTGACAACCATTAAAAAATGAAGCCAGAAACAAAATAGCCTCTTTGTAGTTGACAGAGCTGTCATTGTTAGGTACAATCCTCTACATCTGTGCTTACAGAACATCTTACCACCACACTGACTTCTCTAAGTAGGAGTTCTTCGTCCAAAGAGTTTTACTTTGAGATTTATTTTAAGTTCTTCTATAGCATCACTCTCAATATTTTCGACAGTACCTCCTCCATGTCAGGCTATTTATTTCCAGGTATCTATTTCTGTATTAAAGCAAATAAACAAACAAAAAACTGTGTTAGAGCCTTTGGGTATACTTGTTCAACCCTAGGGAAGCTCAAGGGTTGTTGGTTTTTTATTTCACTTCTCCTTGATCACTTTGTTAAATGCAAATTATAAAATACTGATGTGATTTGAATCTCTTTGGTTTCTTTGAAAGCCTTGCCACCTTCCAGGGCTTCACTCTGGGTACTCTGCAATGAAAATAGACAATGCCTTCAGGCTTTCAACTAGAGATTTCAAATATTTCTAATTTCTTCAATTTAGCTTCATTTAAATTTTACTGAGAGGTAATTGCACTGAATTAATATAGTTACAATTATGCTGAAATCAATCCATTAACATCTTGAAAATTCTTATTAATCTGACAGAAATGTTATGGATAAAAACAGAAATACATCCTCTATTTGGAGTGTAGATTAATATAATAAGAATGCTGGAGTTTAATTTTTCCAGGATATAAAATACTTGAGACAAGAGACTGTCAGTTAGTTTTCTGTTCTCTAGCTTTAAAGTGCTGTTTCAGGGACATGAAGATGATATTTGCATGTAAAAGTACCTGGATCCACTTGTCCTCATTCTGACTTCATCAAAGGGAACCTGATTATCAGGCTAAGCTGCAGAGTCAATCTCCATAGGTACTTGTTTACTGTTTATTCTCACTATGCCCTCCTGCAAACACACTTGAGATACAACAGACATCCCCATTTTCTTTTACACCTAGGCAGTTAAGTTCATAAATTATTCCTAACCAACTGATAATGGGATGATGGCCACAGCAACAACAGGAATGATGCCTGCATTAAAACACAAGTGAATCATGTTTACCTTTGTAATATACTAGATGACTTTAAATGATGACATATCACACATGGAACTTAGAATGAACTCAAGCACACATTCCAAGATTGGACAAAGTACAATCATAACACTGAATCTTCAAATGTCAATTATAACAGGTATCTACATCTGTTATCTGATAAATATTTTCCAACATTATTCATTTACTCAACTATCATTTGTAAATTTTAACTGCTCATATATACTAGTGATTAAAATAGCAAAACCTGTAATCATGGAATTTTTTACTTAGCAAGAAAATCATTAAAAGAATCAATAAATGATTAATTTAAAATCATAATTTGCAAAATTATATTACTTACAAGGATTGAGATAGAACATGCAAAATTTTATGAAATTGAATCAAACCTCTGCTAGATTGATATCCTAAGTTTATTCAAGAATCCTGGCCATTTTTCCTGATCCTAGGTCATAGATCCCAAAGATACAAGGCAAGGCAAGGTGAGGTATGTTACAACAGTCCAAATTATGTAAGTTCTCTATACTTGGAAGGTAGCTATTTCTATTTTAGACATGAGAAAGCCACTACAGTATTCAAGCAGGAGACTGATATCCTGTGGTTAAGAAACTGAAGCCTTCCTCTTGGTTCCTTATGAGAAAAAATATTGGTGAAGGTAAGAGGGGAATCATACTATAGGGGAGAGACTATAAAAATTGATAAAGCATGGAAGGCTGAACAGCTGAAGTATCTCAGCTAAGCTGGATTAGCAGAACATTGGGAAAACTGCTGGATATTACAGACAGAGCTAAGAATCAAGTATGATGAAGAATGAGGCCTAGGGTTTGAACAATCAGTTAATAACAGTACAATTTTATGAAATAATAGAAGACAAAGAAAGGATTCTTTAAAATTATGAAAGCATATAGAACACATCATGCAGACAATTAGACAAATAAGTTAAATGAGACATTGGCACTACAGATTTATTTAGGAGTTATCAGATTACTTATAGAACTATGAAAATGTGTAGTTTTATCTCATAAAATATAAAAACTAAGTAGGAAGATGAGCAGATTCTTCAGTATGTGTAGACCAGGTAAAGGATGAGACATTCCTGAAGAATATTGAAAAGGACAAGTCAAAGGGGGAAAAAATTATTAACCATGATTATTTCAGATAAAAAAATATAAAACTTTGACTAACAAATTAAGAGACAGAAGACAACATACACCAGAATATAGTCATTGTATTTGAAAGACATTTATTTTCTTGACAAAGAAAAATTAATTTGACAAAAAAATTTAGTTCAATTTAAAAAAGCTGCTTTGGTGGGTTATTGAACATATGACAGAATGTAATAAATTGAGGAGTATTTAGGGTAGAAATGGAATCCAGAAAGAACCTTAGCTGACTTAGAGGCTTCCAAAGAGTGTATGAGGAAGAACATGACCTCTAGTGAAGGAAAGGTTGAAGATTCAGAAGCTAGATAGGTGCAGGGGCAGAAAACAGCAGAGAAGTAAGAGGAAATGGAATCAGAGAATAGATTCTGTTGTGAAAAAAGAAAGCTAGCAATGGAGAAAAAGAAAGGATGGAAGGAAGAAAGGAAAAAAAGAAGAAAAATAAAGAACATTTCCTAAAAGTACTAAACAAAAAGACAATATGAGTATTGGTAGGTTTAAATTGTGATGTATATTTGTCTGTTAATAAAGCAGTTGCAAAGCTGAGCTGGCCAAGAGGAAGAATGTATTCCAAGCACGATAGTGTGTGAATGCCGTTACCTCCATGTTCATAGCAAAATAAACTGACTACACATGTATGGACACTGTGGTACAGTCTGTGATTTACTTTTGAGACTGGACATGGTGCTTTTCCATAGATACTTTCACATTCCTGCATGCAGAATAACTAGGCAAGGATATTAAGGAAAATCTACTTCTAGATAGGAGACAATATAAGAAAACAACAAGTGCACAGAGAGCTTTTGTAATGTGATAATAAGACAAATCTTCACAGAATCCAAGTGCAGTCAGAAGGGAAGCAAAGGTGAGAGGTGTTATGTGTAATGTTTAAGAAGAAAGGTGAGAGGTGTTATGTGCAATGTTTAAGAAGAAAGGGGTCACTGAACTAAAGGCATGCAAAGATGTTTACACTGGAGATTTTGCATATAGTGGTACTCTAAGTGACACAGGGCATGGCAATAGCAGTATGTGTCTGAGTCAGAGTGAAAAACAGGCTTACATGAAATAGTACTAAAATTAGATGTGAGTGCTGCTGCCTTAGCTGTATGGATTTTCACATTTCCAAGCATGATAAAGGGACAGCACTGAAGCAGTAGCTGAGAGCATATATCCTCATCCCCAAATGGAAGGAAAAGTGAGAGAGACTGGGACTGGTAAAGGCTTGAAATCCTCAACCTCTACCTCCACCACATGACACACCTAATCCAAAAAGGACAGACCTCCTAATTCTACCTAACAAGTGACAAACTGGGAAAAATATAAAGCAATAATCCAAGAACTAAATTGAAGTTAAGTGAGACATTGTTTGATAAACACCATAAGGAAATAGAAAGCAATAAAAGTTTTCAAGAATTTAACTTGTTCCAATTATTTCTTTCACTATTTTTGAGAAATATAATTACATCACTTCCCTCCTCGCTTTCATCCCCGCAAGCACTCTCAAATATCCCCACTTGCTCTCTTTCAAATTCAGGGCCTCTTTTGATCATGAATTATTGTTAAATGCATATGTGAATATTATTCACATATTTTCCTAAATGTAACCTCCTTAGTCCATATAAAGTTACAGATATGTTTACAAATTTTCTTTTTTTATTTATTTAAAATGCTTTTTTCATCTTCCATACCAAGCAGAGTTCTGCCCCCACTTCTCCTCCTCTCACTCAACCCCAGCTTTCCCCTCATCCCACCCCCTTCTACTCTGCAGAAGGGATTAAGGCCCATTCAGAGACAACAAAGTCTGGCATATCAAATTGAGTCAGGACCAAGCCCTTCTCCCCAGGATCAAGGCTGAGCAATGTATCATTCTATAGGGAACTGGTTTCAAAAATCCAGTTAATCCACTAGTGATAAATCCTGGTGCCAGAGGCCCCACAAACTGCCCAAGCCACACAACTCTCATCCATATTCAGAGGGCCTAGTTTGGTTCCATTCAGGTTTTTCAGCTGCCAGTCCAGGGTCAGTGAGCATAAACTTTATTTTGCAACATACAGAGGCCATTACAGAAAACCATAACCAATAAAATAAAGAATTCTAGAGCTCATTCCCAATGTATGACTGTACAAAACAACTCTCATCTAAGGCTTAGGGAATATCGCAGAAGATGGGGTGGAAAGATTAGACGAGTCAGAGGATCAAAGACTTTGCTGAAAGGTCAGACATTTGCAATCAACAATGTCTACAGATGCATAGTTGCAATATGTAAAAAAAGGAAAGGACTTGGGTGATATAATGCCCAGAGGCATATATTCCATGCATAGTAAGAGGAGAAAATAAGGATGTGAAGAGAAGTAATAATTCCTGTGGAGACTGAGAGATAGTTAGTATTCCATAGCTCTAGGGAGGAACTAGAAAGCATGGTTTACAAGTTAGGAGATTAGATCAGTTTAAGACATAGCTAGAACTAACTATGAACAATTAGCACATTATAAGTATCCTGCAATTCTCAGTTACTATTATTCCTAGTAAATGGGTATGAGATTTGGAAATCCTACATTAGCCTAGTGTGATGGGAATGCTAAAAGTGTATTCCAGGCCATGAATAATGTCACAACATAACACACTTATTTTTAATGTGTTTATTTTTACTCTATAAATTCTATTACCCTTGGCATAAATAGATTAGAAATTGAGATTACAACATAAAAGAATATTCATATTTGCAAATAAAACATGGGCAAAATTTTCAATGCTACTCGTTGGCAAGGAAATAATAATCAAAACTGAAATAACTGAAATGTTGCTACATATTTCTGTTACTGTTAGCAGGTTTTGATTATGGAAGCTAATTAGAGTTATGTTTAGGACTGCCAATAGTTTTGTGTTTTTAGAATGGATATTTCATTTTAGTAAGTCCTTGTTTCCTTATATGTGAAATAAAACATCTACCAATAAATACACAAATTCACAAGAGAGACAAAATATGATGCCTGGAAAAAAAAAATGGTGCACTGATACACTGATAATTGATGGATGCTATTACTTTTTTTTTTTTTTTTTTACCAGAACATTGCCTGAAAAGGGAGGCTTCCATGTTTAATTGTATTTGGAGATAAATGTTCCAGTAACAGTTGGTAGTTATCTAAAGGTCAAACCTTTTC
This sequence comes from Sigmodon hispidus, assembly GCA_004025045.1. Lineage (NCBI taxonomy): Eukaryota > Metazoa > Chordata > Mammalia > Rodentia > Cricetidae > Sigmodon > Sigmodon hispidus. The sequence goes on from PVIH01010637.1 coordinate 16,533, forward strand.
CTTTTCTACTCTTGGATGAGGTAGGACAAATACTATAGATACTGTATGATAGATGCATTAAAGTGATATTGCAATTCAAAGTTTTCTCTTCCCACAACTGGGTTTTGTTCTGATCCACCAAAGGCTCCTAATGACAATTTTTATCCCTCTGTGATTCCACTATTCCAAAAGAGTTATGTTTTAGATGAGCGGGTGAATACTTCTGAAACAAAACCAGCAGGATTCTGAGATGCTGTGAACCTCTAAAATCAACAAATTAATTAACAATGCAAGTGTTTGATCCTTAAATATTAACATAATGTTTTCATACTTTGCTACACCTCTGTGTTTTGTGCCACAGTGGTTATTATCACTATAGTGAAATAGTTAACAATGCTTAAGGCTCTTTCCTCCAATAGCCTAGGCAGACGTTTAAGTACCACTCCTTAGTCACAGCTAGCTTGTTCACTTTGTATTTTCTGCTTTTAAAAATTACATAAGTAACAAAATTTATTTGATAGGTTTATATTAACAATTATGTGTTAATAATAGCTATAAGTACTTTGTTAAGTAGCTGGCACATTTAGTGCCTTTCTAAATATTAATGACAATATTAATTTTGTGTCTATGTTCTCCAAAATATGAGTCAATAGCTCAAATATCATTTCCACCCAATCACAAGAAAGTAGAGCATAATTTGTAAGCTGAGTACAGTTAGCAAAATTCTGCACAACAAAGAAAATTCTCCAAGACTATTCACACAGAATTATTATTCCATGATCTAAAATCATCAGACGATGGGTTTCACAGAGCTTTTCCAAAGTGAACTAGGCATAGGATGCACTTTCTAAAAATTGTATTTTGCAGATTCAAGCATTTTATTCCCTTATTTAAGCCTGATGTACTAGAATTTGCCTAAGCCAATCAATTCAACTCCCTATGCCCCCAACCATAGGATGGAGACTGGTGAGATTGTTCCCAGTGATCACCTCTTGTTCATACACTGCAATCCCATCCAGAGTGCTGTTGTGCACTGATACAATATGGAAATTGCCAATGCGAGTAAGTGAAACCTCGACATGAACCGTGCAGATAGCTGGCTATTACACAATGGGAAATGTCGAGAAAATAACCTTATGGAGTGGAAAGTATTGAATTGTCTGATTATGACTTACTCTCCAATATGAAGATATAACCATGCTTGGCTGCTCAAGGGTGAAAATGTGGTAATGTGTTAAAATGCTAATGAAATTGAAATCCTATAATAGATGTTTAGAACAGTTTAGGTTACCAAGACATAGGAAGTTAGAGAGCACAGCTCGTAAATTCTGTTGATAAGGCCAAACTCCTCAGAACATTCAAGGCCCTTTATAGCTTGATTCTAACTTCTCTTTTCAAGCACATCTCTGCCCTGTGTTCAATCCATAATGAACTTTATGATATTCTCCATGCACAGCAGGCTTTTCCGTCTCACATATCTACAAATTCAGTTATTTCCAACTCAGTGCTACAACTGTTGCAACCCATTGCCATCCTTTATTTCAGCTATGCATCATTCATGCTGTAGGACTCCTCATGTGTTCCCTTGCCTGATCAGTCAGCCTCTGGTATTTTCTCTAACCCAGTGTTCTCATAATCCCCAAATTACATTTTTTAATCATGTATCCAATCAATCATGTCTGTCTTAAGTTTCTTTGGTGATTATTCGATTGCCTTTAATACAAAATTCAAAGCAACAATATGGCCTACAAGACCCTTCATGATCAAGCAATTCGTAGCTACTAAAAGTGCATCCTGTGTCATTTGCTGCTGTGCACACATGCTCTAACCCTGCTAGCGAAACTTCCCTTTTTCAAACAAGATGGCATCTGTTTCATCCCCTTTGACTCTTGGATACTCTTTCCTCTGGCTATATCCTAACTTTATCACCAGTTTTTGCCTGATTCACTTCTACAAAGATAGACCTAAATAAAACCATAAAGTATCCTCTGTCATGTGCCTTCATGTCTCTTGTACCTTTTCTATTACAACACTACCATCGTCCCATCTTATGCCTGTCTCACATTGCTATATATTTTATTTCATTTCCCTTTATTAGATTCTCTGGGAAAATTTCTATGAGTCAAAAATCTCAGATCAAATGTGATTCCTCCTCAGAAAATGCCCCCTGATCCTTCTAGGCCACTTTTTATTCCATTTGCTACAAGTCTTAGTAAAAAAAGGCTAACATCAGGCTCCACAAAACATTTTACTTTCTGCCATAAGCAGATATAATATTTTGTGGGGATTGAGAATATGATGAATAACTCAGGGTCTAATATAACTTATAAATAAAACAAATAAGTGCCAAGACCTAAATTTTTGAGTAAAACACATATTATATACTTTAGATATATACTATAAACATATATACTATAAAAACTATATAAATAGATATCTAGTATGCTATAATTTTATACATAACATGATATATAATATATGTAGTTTACACATACATATATTCCTATATGGTCATTTTTGAAAATTGTTATTTAACTCTCTTTAGTGAACTAGTATATTTGAATTCTTATTTTTGTCAAGAAGCAATATTTTCATGTAGTACATGTTTTATGTTCTTAGTGAGATGTGAGCAAGATATGTTACTTCTCTTTCATTTATAACACAATGATCTACTGTTATAATATCAGTCAATAATTTCAGAGCTGGACAACTATATATTTTAATTTTTCCTCATTTTTCATTTAAAGAATTTAATAAACACACCACTGTTCAATGACTCATTCTCAGAAGCTACTTCTATGTATTTCTTCAGATGATGTGCTGAAGGACCTGTGACCAAAGCACAGCTTTAAGTCTTTATCATAATAAGGAATCAAAGTAGCATCACATTAACTAAGATAAGGCACAATTTAAAATTCATTTGTGGAGAGTTTAAAAGTCTCATGCGTGAATCAGCAACAGGATTTAGTACTCTAGAAGTAGTAATCTATTATAGAAATGCACCACCATTCTTCAGTTGAGGGGCATCTAGGTTGTTTTCAGGTTCTGCCTATTACAAATAATCCTGCTATGAACATAGATGAGCTAATGACTTTGGAATAAGAATATACATTCTTTGAGTATATGCCCAATAGTGGTATTGCTGGATCCTTAGGGAGATTGATTGCCAGTTTTCTGAGGAACCGCCATACTAATTTCCAAAGTGGCTATACAAGTTTACACTCCCACCAGGAATCGAGGAGTGTTCTCATTACTCACATCCTCTCCAGCATAGGCTGTCATCTGTGTTTTTTATCTTAGCCATTCTGACAGGTGTAAGATGGTATCTCAGAGTTGTTTTGATTTGCATTTCTCTAATGACTAATGATGTTGAACAATCTGTTAAGTGTCTTTCAGTCATTTGAAATTCTTCTGTTGAGAATTAAATTCCCCATTTAGCTCTGAAACCCATTTTTTTAATTGGATTATTTGGGGTATTGGCTTCGAGTTTCTTGAGTTCTTTATATATTTTAGGAATCAGTCCTTTTCAAGATGTAGGGCTGATGAAGATGTTTTCCCATTCTGTAAGCTGTTGCTTTCTCTTAATGACCTTGTCCTTTGCCTTACAGAAGCTTCTCAGGTTCAGGGGGTGTCATTTATTAATTATTGTTTTCCTGTCTGTGCTACTGTTGTTATATTTAGGAAATGGTCATCTGTGCCTATGCCTTCATGACTATTTCCCACTTTCTTTTTTATTAAATTCAGTGAAATGGGTTTAGTTTGACATCTTTAATCCACTTGAACTTGAATTTTATGTAGAGTGATAGATATGGATCTATTCGCATTCTTTGACACATAGCCATCCAGCTATGCCAGCACCATTTGTTGAAGATACTATCTTTTTTCCATTGTATATTTAGGCCTCTTTGTCAAAAACCAGATGTTCATAGGTTGTGGATTAAGGCTGACATCTTCGATTAGAGTCCACTGATCCACAGGTCTGTTTTTATGCCAGTACCAAGCTGTTTTTATTACTGTAGCTCTGCAGTATAGTTTGAAGTCAGGGATTGTGATGCCTCCTGAAGTTCTATTATTGAACAGAATTTTTTGGCAACCCCAAGTTTCTTGTTATTAAATATAAGTATTATTCTTTCAAGGTCAATGAAAAATAAGTTGAAATTTTGAAGAAGATTGATTGAGGAAATCATGTGTCAATTGCTTTTGGTAAGATTGCCATTTTTACTATGTTGATCCTACCTATATATGAGCATGGGAGATCATTGAATTTTATAATATTTCCTCAATTTCTTTCTTTAATGACTTAAAGTTATTGTTATACAGGTCTGTTACTTCTTTGATTAGGGTTACCCCAAGATATTCAATGCTATTTGCAGCTATTATAAAGGGTGGTGTTTCCCTGATTTCTTTTTCAGCCCTATTATTATTTGTAGAAGGGCTACTGATTATTTTTCAGGTAAACTTGTATTCTTGCTGCACTGCTACATAAATTCCCTGGTAGAATTTTGGGGGGGTCACTTATGCATTTCTATCATATCATCTGCAAATGGAGATAGTTTGACTTCTTCCTTTCAAATTTGTATCCCCTTACTCTCATTTTTTTCTCTTATGCTAAAACTTGGAGAATTATATTTAATAGTTAAGGAATGAGGGGACAACTTTGACTTGTTACTGAGTATAGAAAGATTGCTTTGAATTTTTCTCCATTTAGTTTGATGTTAGCTGTCTGCTTGCTGTATATTGCCTTTATTATATTTAGAATTTTTTCTTTATTCCTTTTCTCTCCAAGACATTTTTTTATAGAGGAGTGTTGAATTTTGTTAAAGGCCTTCTTAGCAACTCTTGAGATGATAATGTGCTTTTTGTTTGTTTAGTTTTTTTTTTTTTTTTTTTGTTTCAGGTTGTTTATATGATGGATGACATTGACAATTTGTCTTATGTTGAACCATCCCTGCATCTCTGGGATGAGGTATACTTGATCTTGGGGGATGACTTTTCAAATATGCTGTTGAGTTCAGCTTGCCAGTATTTTATTGAGTATTATTACATCAATTTTCATGAAAGAGATTGGTCTATAATTCTTTCTTTGTTATATCTCACTGGAAAATGAATTTGTAGGCTTTCTGTGATTTTTTTTGTGGCTGAACTCAAACTTTAGTCCATGATGGTCTGATATACAAGGAGTTAATCTAATCTCTTTTTTGTATCTGTTGGTATTTGCTTTATGATTAAGTGATCAATATTAGAGAAAATTTTATGGGGTGCAGAGAAAAGGGTATATTCCTTTATGTTTGGGTAGAATGTTACACATATATTCCACTTGAGTCACAACATCTGTTAGATCCCTTATTTCTCTGTTAAATTTCTGTCTGGTAGACCTATCCATTGGTGAGAGTGGGGTATTAAAGTCTCTCACTATTAATGTGTGGAATTTTATATCAGATTTAATCTTTAGTAATGTTTCTTTTACATATGTACTTGCCCTTGTTTTGGGGGCATAAATACTCAGGATTGAGACTTCATCTTGGTGAATTACTTTCTGAGATGAATAATTAATGTCTGTCCTGGTCTCTTTTGATTGATTTTAGTTTGAAGTCTATTTTGTTAGATATTAGAATGGTCACACCAGCTTGTTTCTTCGGACCATTAGATTGGAAAATCTTTTCCTAACCCTTTACTCTGAACTGTGTCTGTCTTTAAAATTGAGGTGTGTTTCTTGTATGCATCAAAAGGATAAATTCTGGTTTTGTAATAGCCTGTGCCCTTTTTATAGGTGAATTAAGTCCATTGATATTAAGGAATATTAATGACCAGTGATTGTTATTTCTTATTATTTCTAGTGATAGTGTTTGTGTGTTTCCCTTCTTTGGGATTTTCTTCTGTTGGATTATCTATTGCTTGTGGTTTCATAGGTGTATCTAGCTTCCTTAGGTTAGAATTTTTGCTCTAGTGCTTTCTGTGGGGCTGGATTTATGGATAGGTAGTATTTTAATCTGTTTTTTGTTTTTCATGAAATATCTTGTTAACTCCATCTATGATGATGGATAGTTTTTTTCTGGGTATAGTAGTCTTGGCTGGCAACTGTGGTCTTTTAGTGTCTGTACATTTTCCCAGGACCTTCTTGCTTTCATATTGTCCAAGGCAATCTGGTGTTATGCTGATGAGTCTGCCTTTATAGGCAACTTGGCCTTTTTCCTCTGAAGCTTTTAGTATTTTTTTCATTCTGTAGATTTAGTGGCTTGATTATTATGTGGCCAGCAGACTTTAGGGAGGATTAGTCTATTTGGTGCTATGAATGCTTCTTGTATCTTTATAGGCATTTTATTTTCTTCTTTACATTGGGAAAGTTTGCTTCTCTGATTTTGTTGAATATATTCTCCATACCTTTGAGCTGATATTCTTTGCCTTCTTCAATTCCAATTTTTCTTAAGTTTGATGTTATCATGGTGTTTCATATTTCCTGGACATTTTGCATTATAGTTGTTTCCTTCTGCTTCTTATACATTATCATGCTCAGGTCTTTTTGTTGTAGAACCACCAGATTCTGGAGGTGCCATGTTGTTCTTTATGTTGTTACATGTATTCTTGTGCTGGCATCTGCCCATTGCTGCCTTGAAATACTATAGAATTTGTCTGTATCTAAAGGAGCTGATTTTAATGCAATCTATTCTAGGCATGTCTGTGTCTCAAGAAGCCTCTCTTATTCCAATATGGGCTCTTGGTCCAATTGGGGGTAGTATATTCTGTGTCACAGTGACCTGTAGTTGATATAATAAGAGCTGGATATTTCTGTGTATCAGGGATCCATTCTTGGTCAAACATGAGCTCTTGATCCAGAGGAGCTCTTGATCCTTCAGGGGTTCTTGATCCAATACATGTAGTTGAATTGTGTGTCCCACATATTTCTCTTAATTCAGTAGGTGCCACTACACCACTGTGGGTCTCAGATGGCCACTCTTGATCTCATAAAAAAAACTGAGGAACTGTGAGTCTCAGGGAACATCTCTTGATCCTCAGGGGCTTGAGGACTCTTAGTCTAATGGGTGCTGAGGATCTTTGGATCTCAGCTTGCCTCTGAGATTGCTAGGTGATAGGGTGGGTTGGGGCATGTGGTGGGGTATTTTTGTTGGGAGTGTACAGCAAACTGGATCTTCCTAGGGCTTCTGGTCTTCAGGTTTTTTTTTCTGCTGGTTTAGAATTTGTGGAGACATGAGTAGGTGTAGAGTTCCAAGGACTGTGTCCCAGGGCAAATGTCCCAGACTCTAGGATCTTTGCCTCAGCTGAATGAAATATCACTCACCTCATGGTCTGATGGGTACAGAGAATCTGTAAGTCACTCCCAAATATAATTTCTGATAATGATAAAGTTATAAAAACAACTCCAAGAAAACATTTTATTTAAATAAGTATATTTTATTAATGAGCAAAACCAAACCTTGTTAAACTAACATAAAGTAAGATTTTTAAATAAGGTTCTAATCATCACAGCTCTTGCTGCACGCAACATTAGAGCAATCCCCAAATCTTTTTAGATATCCTCTGAAATTTTGGTAAAATATCATAGATCTAATGTGTCTATCTATTGTCGACATATTATGCATTTGTCTACCATCTGCTTACCCTTCTATCTATCCATCCATCATCTGCTTATTGTCAAATTCAATCTTTTACACTGAGTTTGGCTTTAAATAAACACCTAGTTAAAATTACCCATGACGTTCAAAATCAGCACTCTATTCTTGCCCCATATCTCAGGACAAATCCATTCATGGTTGCTTCTGCTCTTCAACCAAATAGTCACATTATAAATCTTTGAATATACTTTAACTTTCCTGAGCTTCATTCGTTATCTCACATACCTCTCTCCTACTTAATATGCCTGTTGGTAGCAATTACTTATGAGAATAACTTTCATGCTTCTAAGTCCAAATGCTTCCACCTATCTGAGACCCTCCTTCAATCTTGCTCCTAACCTTCTGAAAATAAGCGATAACTTCTTCCATTCTCAGATCTCCCCAGTAGGTAATTTGAGTTTATTCTATGACCCTTATATTCTTCCATCTTGAATTATATATGTTCCTCATTACTTTTCTTCCCAACCATTAAACTCTTTAAGTTCAAACCCAGCATCTAATGCTGTCATCTCTCTACTGTAAGATTGCTAGATTCTCTCCCTCTTTGCTTCATTATTAGTGACTCAACAAGTAATATTTACCCCTTTAAAACTCCAGGGAAGTGTGGCATATACTTGCCCTGTGGACAACTGTACAAAGCTAACAGATTAACCAGACTCCACAGGACTAGATGTGCTTTACAATGGCCCTTCAATATTATGCATTTAGCTCTGCCTAGGAAGGGATGCATTGCCAGCTTGAAAATGAGATATCTGAATCAGTGAAAGTTAGCCAAGGGCTCTGATATTGAAAATATTATTTGTGAAACACTACTTCTAAAGAAAACTAAAGCTTTTAGACTCAGAAAAGAATACCAATGATCTGAATCTTTGAGAAAATAGGTTCATTTTTCCCCTCAGTGAAGATTTTACTGTTTTCTGAAATCAGTCCTAGCTTAGTAGCTGTTAAGACATTCAGACTGTATTCCCAGTCTGTCTTATTCAATAGATCACTGAGGCCTGACAGATGGTTTTCTATGAGTCTTGTTTCATTTCTCTTTCCCTAGTTTTCTTCCCTCCACCCCTGATGTGCTTATTTATTTCTTTTGATAGGTAGCCAAGACAGATGGACATACAGACAAATGAGAGAGATAGATAGGTGAAAGACAGATGATAGATTTATAGACAGTTCAGACAGACAAGAAGACAGACAGATAAGTAGATGTATAATCAGACAGATAAGTATGCAAGCAGACAGACAAAAGGAGAGATAGATTATTATTTCTATGTTAGAAATTATGCTAACCATAATTAAGTGCTGCTAAGGTCACTTAAAATTGGTGTCATAATCATAGTAACTTGAAGATCTTCAAATAGTGTTCTAAATCTCTCACCATGAATTTCCTGACAAAATATAAACCAATGCTACAAAACGGCCCCAGTTTTACTACATAACATCAGCTTTGGAAACTAGTAAGGTGGATTGCATTTATTCTTCTTTTTAATCTTAGTACTAAATAATGTTAGATCAAATTAGACTCTATTTCACTACCCAGAATAATTAAGACCAAACAATATCACCAAATAATGTGAGAGAGATAAGTAACTCATCTGATCCAAACCCAAAATGACTAAAATGGTAAAATAAGCATAGAATTACCATCAGACTGATCAAAGGTACCCATCAGTTATAACAACTCTAATTACTTTTTCCTCAATATTTTAACAATGTTCAATACAAATCAAACAAATTTTCTAAAATTGTAAATTTCTAAATGGCCATCTAAGTTCAGAGTCCTCCTCCTCAGGATTATAGGAGATTTTTTTTCTCTTGACTCAGAAAAGAGATCCCTCATTTTTTTCTGTAAATAAGTAGATCTGCTCCATGCCCAGTGGCATACTAGGCAATGAAGACACAAAGATAAGTAAGATCCCAGATCTTTGTCCTGTGACGATTCTTATTCTAATGGAAAAGGCACAGAAATAAATCATTAAAAATAAAACAACATATTCACAGACAAAAATCATCCTTAAAATTAAGTTCAATGTTGGACATAATGCAAAAAAAATCTCACTAAAGATTAATATGAGTTTATGCCTATATATATGTATTTATAATACATTGTAAAACTCTACATATCCAAACATATGTAACTAATTTTTACAAAGGAGGCCAAAGGTCTTGAATTTGAAAGAGAGCTAGGTGAAAGGGCACATAGCAGGTATGACCTGATGTGGTGGGAGGGGGAAGGTACCTTGAATAAGGATGTACAAGGATAGAAAGTGTGACTTTTTTGTTCATAATAATAATAATTTTTTAAAAAGATTTAAAAAAGAAAAAAAAACAACAGGAAACATATAATTATTACCTCTCCAGAAGATACAATGAATGGGCTCCTTCCCTTTGGCCATTTGAATCACATTCCATAAAATAAATTCACCTTGCTATCATCTTGAGGAGCAATGGCAAAGCTATAGAGATTTATTAGTAAAGAAAGATCCAATGGCTCTTTATCTCAGGATCAAATCTTACCAAATTCATATCAAGCTGTGTTCAGAATCCAAAGTGTATCTGTATTATGATTCAGACACTGACAGGTCAATAGTGCCACCCCAACTCTGAGATCTCTGCACAAGAGGGACAGAAATACAATAGTCATCATTTATACCAATTTCTAGCTACAGGTTATATTTTTCCAAGGTTATTAACTGAGATTAATATCTCCAAGATGAAATTTTTTTCAGAATGTTAACAGTTAATTGATAATATATAAACAAACAAAAGGCTTCAATAATCAGTTATACCACTGGCCTAACAAATATTCTTAATTATATAAAAATCTTTCCTGAAGAATTTTGAGAAGTGCACCACATTGTGACCTTTTAAATAAGAGGTGTCTGAAATCTAATGAGTCTGAAAATCCTTGTATGAGGGGGCAAATTCACATGCACATGGGTGGTGATGTTCAAGGACCACATGAGGACATCATGTGCCATGCTTTATCACTCTCAATCATATTCCCTTGAGACAGGTTCCATCACCGGACCCAGAGAAATCCTGGCAGCCAGCAAGCTCAAGCAATTTTCTCAGCCCTACCTTTCCCAGTTACAAGATTACAGGCCATTATGTGGCTATGCTAAAGTTTTTTTAGATGGATGTGGGATGTTTGAACTCAAGTTTTCCTGCTTGTTCAGCAATTGCTCTTACCCACTGAGTTATCTCCCAAAAATAATCTGGGAAACTTTTTTCTGCATGGAGGAGACATTATCTCATGGAAGATTTTACTTAACTCTGTTAGACCACCATTGGTTATTACCTATCGGGCATTTCTTTAAAGTACTTTATTCTGAATCTCATGTAACTTCTGAGACCAATCACTCCCTTTGAATGGTGTCAATTGGAATAAGATCCCTAAACCTTGATATTACATTTGATAGAAGGTCCTATTAGTATTGTGGGTGAAAACTTCACTGTGAATGTTCATAATTGCTCTACTGATCAGTTCTGGCAACCAACTCTTCCAAAGCAGAAAGATGTGTATATGTGTATGCATGTGTGTTTTAGTTACTTTTCTTTATTTCTGGAGCTGAGAAAAAAAATCCTATCTACTCCTACCATTCCTTTCCTCTTTCTAAAGTATGACAGATTACATGCCCTAAACTATTGTGCTCTTAGCAAACCTGAGAAAATCTGCTTTGTATGATAATGGAATCTGTAGTTGTTTGCTAAAATTTAGTTCTGATAAAATTCTACCTTATCAGAAATGAAAGTACAATAAGTTATATAAATCAACATTTGGCAAATGATATTCCATGCTGACATTTCTGTTCAGGAATTGGTATTTTTTGAGAGATATCTGAATTTTATTTTAAAAGTTAACTTTTCTTAAAGGGTCAGATACTGGGAATGAATTGATTTGCATTTGCAGACAATTTTTGTAGCTTCTTGATGCAACTTGATGTGTAATGTAGCTGATTTATTCAAAAGTATTTACTGAGTGCCCACAACTATGATAGAAGTGTAGAACATAAAATTAATAAATAAAGACATCACTTGGAAATCTATATGAGATGGGCAGAGTCCTTCTGTTGAAATATGGATGGAATACATGTAGAGCTAGAATTACAAAAATTTGGCTAAATCCAACAAGGATACCACTGGTTTCTCTTTTCTGTCTAGTTTCACCACAGGACCAGGCTAAGTAGAAGACAGTAAAATTCCAGGACATATTTTTGTGGGACCTGTCCAGCTTTTGGGAACTTAAGAGGGTCTGAGTAATGTATGTGTTTTTGTCAGACTGAAGAACAAAGAACAAAGAATAAAGGGTTGGCTGGTAGCTCTGGTTCACCAGCAGCTCTTAAATGAAATCAAGGAGAAACAGCCTCATGGTACCGGGGTGAGTGTTGTTCTAACATTGTCTGAACAGAGCTATAATGCTAGTATTGGCTTGATTTGTAACGGTTTTAACAGTTGATGTGGGATACAGAAGCAAACTAGAAAAGCATCTATTTTAAGAAGTAGGCTTCCATACTCTGCAGTTCTGTCATCATCTATCTTGAATTTACATCAGAAGTAACTGACAGATTTAATAAAACAGAATTAATTCTGTGTCTGTTCTCCCATTTTCTTATTTATTAGGTCTAGGGTGTGTCTCTGAAAATCATCTTTTTAATAAAATCTCTGATGCCTCTTGTGCTGATTCTTCGAACCTTGTACCCCACATATGTGGAAGGTTTGGGGTACTTCCTTTTATCTGCATTCGGGATATCTTGAAAGTGAGAATATTGTTTGGTACAATGACTTCAGAATGAAAGGATAGAGGGAAAGCTAGACCAAGTGGAACTAGGATTTCTGAGTGCTTACTCACAGAACATCAATCACATTGAGTGTCACCACATTCCTCTCAACTTAACAAAGGTCATAATAAAAAGAAACTCATGAGCCAGGAATCCAAACATGAGCTGTTTTCCTCTGTAAACAGAAAGGTATCATATGCTATTATCTATTTTCATGAGGCCACATGCAGTCTCAGGTTTGTAAATAAATAAATGTCATTATATTTATTGAGGGCATATATTCCATGGCTCACATGTGAAGGTATTGAGACAAATTGTGGGAACTGGTCCTTTGCTTCTATTCTCTGAGTACTGAAGATCAGACTTGAGTCATCAGGCTCAATGACAGCTGTCTCTCTTGAGCCATGAGTTGTCTTGCTGACCATGATCTTTATTTTCAACTTTGATATACAATAATAACTTTGAGACCCACTTCCTATAACGAATGACTTATAATATCTTTGCTTTGGGAAGAATTAAAGCTAAGATATTTTGGGGTTCCTTACAGTGCCCTACTTAAGTAGATGCAATTATTCTTACCACCTAAGTCTCTATAATATTTTGAATACTTTCTCTTATGCGGCACACCACATATAGTTGAATTGTGCCTCATGGGATATTGCAGCATCACTAATTTCCTACATTGTAAGTACTCACTAAATTTTCCTGACAAATTGATCCTTCACATACACAAAGTAAGGCAAATATCCACATGAGATTAAGAGTCTAAAGTTCTCACACTTAAAAGATTTCAATTATGTTTAAATTTTCCTGTTAAAAATCCAACAGACCTTCTTTAGGAACTGAATAGAAGCAGAGGACAATATTTATTAATTATATAAAATAGTAGGCTTAGTTTCTTTTCTGTTTATGTATGCAATTTACTTAAAAATCATATTGATGCCCCATCAACCCTTATGTTTGAATATCTCCACAGCCTTCTCATTTATTTTTAGCTGGTTTTGTACATATGAGTGTGAATGTGTACTTTTTTATATTCTGAGACTGGCTTATTTTTATGTCCTGGTGATCTCTAGTTCCATCTATTGTTGAACAAACAGCATAATTTTGTTTATCATTATGGGAGAACAATGCTCCCTTATGTATAGACATATTTTCTTTATGCACCTGTAATGGGTGAATATGCTAATCCTATAACTTGTCCAATTAAGTTAAATGTGCAGATATTTCTATAGTATTTGGACTTTGATTCTCATGGATAAGTACACAAGGCCAATTTAGTGTTATCAAATGGTGAGTCTGTCTCATGGGGTAGTCTCTATATTTAGTTTTTTGAGGAGTTTCACACTTATTTTCACAAGGATTCTACTAACAAACCCCAGCATAAGTGTATGAAGTTCCTTTTCTCTAATATCATTTATTCTATTATCAGGATAGATTCTGGTTCCAGGTTCCACCTCTCTAAAAGATGCATTTGCTTTGTTAGAAATGAGGTCAGGTGATTAGCTCACCAAAGTAGGGAACAAGATAGTGTTGGGACATAAAGTGAATTGGCATGCTCATGTCAGACCCACTGGATGAAGAGGGTTCAAGAGCCAAAATCTTTGTTAGAAAAATTACTTTTGCTCTGAGGAATCTAGGAAAAAGTGACTGTCACTTCTTTTGTGTTGAGATCTTCATTCTTCAAGTTTCCATGGAGAGCTTCGAGTTCATTTGACTAAAATTACCAACATCCACCTGATAGATGGGTTGCTGCTGGATCCATACCAATATGGGTGACCTGCACTATCACCCAAAGGCATGGGGTCATCTGGGTGAGTTACTGTTGTGGGTCATGTGTTGGTCCATGGCACCATCACAGCCAAGGTCTGTATTAATGTTTGTGATTCCTGTTATCCCTGAAAGCTCTGCAGGTTGCTCAGGCTGACACCTGAGGCCATCCATGTTGGTGACTGAGGGTCATGATGCCACCAGGGCAATACATATCAGGATGGTCTATGCTGAAGCCATCGAGGGTCATGATGACATCTAGCTTTAGTTAGGATCAAGGGCCATGTCTGGTTCATTATTCTATCGCAGCAATCTATGTTAATATCTGTGACTCTTGTTGCCATTGATGGCCCTGTGACTGCTTGGGATCTGGACTGACACCTGAGGCCATGTTGGTATCTGAGGGTCATGCTGCTGCTGCTGCAGCCATACAGATCTGAGTGCCCTGCTCTGCCACCTGGGTCATGGTGACATCTAGGCCCAAGTTTGAGTCTAGCGCCATGTCCTGCTGCAGCTAGTGTCTGTGTTGTTGTCCATTGTTCTTATTACCACAAAGACCAATGTGAACTATGTGTTGAACAATGTTTTGATGTATAAGAGCCTTGCTGAGCTGGCCTTGCCCCTCAGTAGCCTAGGAAGAGCGATCCCCCACCTCATTAAACACTGCCACTGCTCTAGAATGATACTCACATGCGAGAGCTGTCCCAACCCCTCACCATGGAAGTTGGAAAACTGGTTCTGTTCCTCAGTTGAGGTGGGTGGTTCCAGCACCCCAGACTAACCAACTCAGCTACCATTCAGGGATATATCCGAGGCTGTATGTATGAATGAATTGGCACTCCCAGTCATCTACCCTGTCTATGACCTGCTAGAGCATGTGAAGGGACTGGTCCTGATGAACCATAGACACAGGATCTCTTTAACTCAAGACAAAAATAAGATATGCAACAACAATGGGAGTTTTGATGAGGGTCCAGTACTGATGCTATGCCAGAAGTTAAAGGTCTTGACCCTGACCAACAACATATTATACAATGAACATTTGCAAGGAGAGCTGTTTGGACAAAAGAGCTCCAGGATATATAGCATCTTCCAATTCCAGTAAGATAAATGAAGAGGCAATGGAGGGGCAGAAAAGTCAGAGAAAAGAAATGGGTTTTTTGTTGTTGTTTTTCGTTGTTTCATTCAGTTGACTTTTATTGTTACTGTTATTTTGAGTAGGAGGAGTTGGTTTTTTTCCCGTTAGTATTATTTGTATTTGTATTTTTCATGTTTATTTTTATTTCATTCTTTCTTTTTATGTTTTCCTTTAGGTGGGATGCTAAAATAGTGTAGGAAGGATACAGAGGGACTGGGAAATGGGGAAGGTTGGGGTGCATGATATGAAATTCCCAAAGACTCAATTAAAAAAATGTGTTTAAAAAATTACCAACATTTCCCAAACTTCCATGAGTTCTGGTAATTAAATCAAGTAGAGGTTCTTTGAATAAGATAATAGCTTGACAGTCCATTCCATCAAAGGGCACCCCACTTAATTAACACATTACTATATCTCCAACCTTTCCTAGACAACTCTAGATATGATTTCTCAGAACTTCCTGGTGGAGGAAAAAAATAATAAAAAACAAAAACAGTCTGCTTTTGGGGAATTATCGAGAAGAAACAAAAATCACCTGGCAGGAAAAAGCAGCAAGAATCAATAATAAACTATAGAATGGGTCAGTTATCTGACGATAATACTAAGAAAAATATAAGGGCTATGTAGACATACTTGGATTTCAGGTTTAATTATCTGCCTGTTTCTAGAAAAAAAAATACATATCACCTGATATGGGCCCACAAGCTGATGAATATTTAATAGACAAATAATGAATTCTGAAATGAATATTTAATAGAGAAACATCAAGGTATGTAGAGTTAGGGTGAGCTAAGGAAATAAGGCTCTAGACAATAAGGTAATTGAGCTGGAACTTGAATGGAGATCGGTCTATGAAACATTATTCTCTCTGAGGGGAAGCCAGGTCCCCTTTGAAACAGATTTGGTTGCTCAAATAAGAACACAAATGAAGCTGCTTTGCAAAATGTGAACCATGGAAATGACTGGAGGGAGTATGTTTATTATCACTTTCAGTATTTATTTGAATGACAATGTTAGTTTATTTACTTAGAAGATGCAACCCTTAAGGGAGTTAGTACAAGCAAAATAAAAATTTAGGTGGGATGAGATGAGCATCCCTCTGAGAGGTTACAATTATGTTTACAGGTGTACACACTCTGCAGGGGAAAGCCTATTCAACAGAAGAAGAAACAGAATGCAGAGTTCATGGACAGCTCACAAAATAACTTCTACTTTTGTGAATCTAACATGTGGTCAAAACTGACTATAGGTTAGGGCTACGGAAAGATTATGAGTAGAGGAGACCTTGTAGTTTCAAAGCTCTCCATGGACCAGACAGGAGTGCAACTGATCAATGAGTGCATAAAGTGAGCATCAATAAGACACATCTGGAAACTTGCTGAGAGAGTTTGAAGATAAATCAAGGAAGACATTTTTGGACGGAATGTCCAAAGGATGTTTTGCATCCATGGTAATCACCTGTTAACATAACTCAGCTAACTCATTAGAGAGCCCCATAAAGACAAAGACTTATTGCCATAAAACTGGGAGTTTCTGGGTGAAAAGTACAAGGGGCTTTGACAAAGTACAGTATTTCTATTTGATTTAATAAATTGTAACTAAGAATAGCATAGAGTTGTGACAGAACATTTTCTGTGTGACAGTTATGGGTGGATGTGTACACATCCACATTTACATGTTTTCAGTCCCTTGGGTTAGTACTCCTTTGCAGTGAAAGCAAGTAGAAAGCCTAACAAAGTGTGCCTCTTGCCAAAGTTCCTTAAAGAACTCAAAAGTATGAACCAAAAATAGACTTTAGCCCCCTTTTCTCTCAGTTCCTCTCCACCATCTGTCAGCCTCATTCCCCTGGAGAAAATCTCGGGCTGACAGTAGCAGAGCAGGGAACAGAGGTGTGGGGGGCGGGACTACTTTCTTGTACTAGGCTGTTATTAACTAGCTTCCTGGTAGAAGAACACCAAGCTTGAGTTCTTTTCATTTAACATATATTGTACTAGAGACAATGAAGAGCCTACTCAAGGCTACCTGACTCCTTCACAGCAAGGAGTACTAGACTGCTGAGGCCATATATGATTCTTTGCACAAATTACTATATAGTCCAAGACTCCTTTGTAAAAAGCACAGGACTGCATGTGTTTGGTGGAGGTGAATGAGGTCAGATCTTTATAATGGAGTTCCTTATCTTCTTGGTAAACCACGAATTTCCTAACTTTCTTCCCAAAAAAGGGTCAGGGGGTCCTCACACCAACTTGGCAACAGATGATGTTTACTTTCAGTAGTATAATTGCTTCTTACTTTTCATGCATTATAGGCAACTGAGCCTCTTGTTCTGAAACTCAAGACCCCAGTGAGCCAGGTAGACAGATACAGGTCCTGTTTCACTCTCTGGAGGCGTTTTATTATCTTTTCAGTTCTTTCCACTCAGGAATGAGACTAAGCTATAACACAGTAGAAGGTAGCTAGAATTGGTCTCTCATGAATCAAGAACTTGTTGTGGGCCTGAACCCAGATCCTATTTAATCTTTTTTTAACGGTTGTTATAGTCCCTCTATTAGATGTCTTATATGTCTTATAGTCCCAGCTGCTCCTACTGAAGATAGGGCAAAGCACCCAGATTTTCCCTGATAGTTTATTTTTTGTATGTGAATAGAGGAGATCTCCCAATGTCCCTTTCTTCTCTCAAGGCAACATTCACTAGACTCCTTATGGAGAATTACAATCTGAGAAAGAGCTAAAATTTTATAATTCAACTGTCTGTTTTTATTTGAATGCTCAAGAAGACCTATTTGAGCAACAGACTGTGGGAGCTGCACTGAGTTTAAATTCAACCTGGGCTCTCTCCTTATGAAAATTAAAGTTTAGAAGAATAATCTCACTTGTATTATCAAAGCAAGTGTTTTTTTATCACAGCAGCTAAAGCCCAAAGAAATAGTAGACTGTCCATTCTTGAATTTCTCAAATTCAATCTTCTATTGCAGTATTATTCTGTGACAACTTGCCTATTGTCTATTTAGAAATGAAAGTACAGATGCTACCCATTCCTGCATTGCTACTTCTCAGAATGGACAGAAGAACCATAGAGCATATTCTGTAGGTCAAGACCAAGAAATGCCCAAGGACTCAGAATCACTGAGGATAAAAACGGGTGTTGATGTATCAATAACTAACTTCTTTTCTTCTTTAGTAGTTTTAAGACACAGTCTCACTCTAGTCTAGGCAAGCCTAGAATTCACAGCAACCATGCTGCCAAGCCTCCCAAATGCTATAATTACAAGTAGAATCATCTGTATTTTTTTTCTTTAAAACAAGTATCATGATGGCACCCCAATCAATTATAAGCAAAACTACAATTTGTAAGCTTAGATGCTTTAACTGAATGGAAAGGCATTGAGAGATTTTAAAGTCATGATTGCTCTGCCCTATTCATGGAAATAGTTCTTGAAGAAACTTTTGAACTACGGAATCAGAGTCCAAAAACTTCAAATCTGTAACCTGATCAAACTCCTAATCTGTGAAGGAAACTGTATAACTTACCTCTGTATACCTTACCTTACCTGGCCCCATGTAAGACTTGTAAAATTAAAGTAGATATACATAGTCTACAGAGCTCTATCCAGGGGACTAATAAAGTGCCAAACACCAAAGCAATACAAATTGTTCTGCATATGTTCAGGAGACCACTAGTGTTCACAATCCAGTGCATCACTTAGTACTTAGGCTGGTGAAATGATGAAGATCACAATGGAGAAATACAATGGTACCTACCACCATATATATTAAAATAGATAATGATAGGAGCATTTTATCTAGATTCTTTGGCTAAAAGAAGTGATCAGAAATATTTGTTTTTAATTTCATCTTTTCTGGCTTACTCATTATCTTTACTTCAATTATTCATTTTGAGAAAATCAACCCAGCTCTGTACTTTATCACTGAGCTTCAGTATAAAATAAAGTAACTTTGTGGATGGTGGAAATCTGTATCTACAAGGGATATTTATCCCAAGAATGAGATTTACACAAAGTCTCATGGATTGAAAAACAAATATTCAGATAACAGTCTTAGAGTATTTGTAACTAGCCACTGGAGGAAATGTTTGTCCTATAGGATGTTCAGTGAATGTCACGCCCCCTGATGAGTTCATTGGTCTTATCCTACAGAGCAATATACACATATATACAGAGGCTTCAAGAGAGGAAAATTTCTCACCTTTATCTCTACAGTCAGTTACAGGAGAGCTCAGCCAAACTGCCACTTATGATGTGGCTTCTATTCCATATCTCAGAGACTAAATTCTCCCACCAGCCTCTGCCTTTGTCCTTCCAGACTCCTAGTGCACTACTATTTCCATGGCAAAGTGTTTCTAAGAGAGAAACAGTTCAATTGCCATTCAAATAAGCCAATTAGCCCTTTGTCACGCCTGGGTCATCTGTGGACCCAGGGCCTCCCCAGCCTTATTCAGACAGTGGCAGAGAGATGGAGAAAGAGCTGCATTCACCAGCAAAACCTCAGGAACTGCATGGGCTGGAAAATGAAATGACTGATACCATGTAATTAGGCCTTAATTATTTATCATTTTTGGTTAATTGCTGCCACTTGCAAGTTAACAGGTTGTAGAACTGTTTATTAAATATTAGGCAATCATTAACACAAAGGTGCCATCTTCCAGTGTCGATGAAATATCAATTAAATCCATGACTACTTACAGTGTAGGAATTGAGACCACGTGGTCTCATGTAAGTGAGGTTTGAGCCTAATTATGTATTTTGAGAATCAGCATTCTCAAATTGGATAAAATGTGAATATGCCTTTAAATACCCTTCCATCCTTCCTCTCACATGTGGAAGAGATGAATAGAAGATAGATAGCAGAAGAAGCAATAACAGAAATAGTTGAAAAGATGACCTTCCCTATATCTAAATATCTGCCATTAGAAAGCCATCCCTTGGAGTATAATGTTATCTAAACTATGCAGCATATATAAGCATGTATCCCTGGAAGAAATTTGTTTCTCACAATTAACTGAGAAAAATTGTGACTTTGCAAAAGCCCTAGGGCAGTGGTTTTCAATCTGTGAATTATGACTGATTCTTTGGGTAGGTATTATATATCAGATGTTCACATTATGATCCATAACAATAGCAAAATTACAGTTATGAAGTAGCAACAAAATAATTTTATAAGCTAGGGTCACCATAAAATGAGGAACTGTGTTAAAGGGTCACAGGATTAGGAAGATTGACAATCACTGCCTGAAGGAAAAGAGCAAGAACTGAAGTTTTAGGCAATCATTAATTCAGTATGCATTTGCAGACAGACAGAAGTCAAGAATGAACATCAAGGTATTAAATATGTCTGAATTAAGGAGTTAATTATTTTAACACATTTATTCTTATCTTTCTTTGGCAATAGAAGTTGGCAACAATGAGAGATACCCAGAAATCTTGAGATGAGATGGAAGGTTACTCTGATATATAAACACATAGACAGAGTAAACGCATAGGTAAGCAAATAAACTACTTGCACACAAGTTTGGTTTTGATGGAGGTGTTTGTGAGTATGGTTCCTATTTCTTTCCTAGCACAGCCTCATGATGTTGCCATGGCAGTCTTGATGTTGTGATCCTACTTTTCCAGTCTCTTGAGTGTTATAATTAATGCCCTGTACAGCCATACTAGGCTCTGAACAAACTATTTTGACTTAGAAGATGTAAATTTACCATCTTCTAGCTGCTGAGTAGAAAAGGTTTAGTGTGAAATTTCATCACTGATTACTAGAAATGGTAGAAACAAAACCTTCAACTTGACAAATGCATTCTCATTGCCTGGCTTTAGTTATTTCTCATCTGAGCCTTAGTTTTCCAATCTTTAAATAGGGAGCTCACCTAAAAGTCTTTTGGGACTCTCTATATGTCATAAGAAATTATTTTGGTTTCTATATGTGGATAGGGCAATGACCTTACACCATATACAGACCTACTTTGTTATCTGCTTTCTCACTTAACAAGCACAGAAAATGATGCTTGTCTGTAAGCTGTCTCTCCAAAATGCCATAAGGAATAATGAGGCCATTTGTTGCTTCTCTGATCTCTGTGTTGAATGTTCAATCACCATTGAGAGGTACTTGTATGCAGGCATTTCGGGTACATAATATAATATTATAGGCACGGAGAAACATAAAAAGATTTGCAATTAAGATAAAGAATCAATCAACCTATCATTTTTCATTTTATAAGCTTAGCCCAAGCAACTGGCAAGAGGCTATATCCAAGGTCATAGAGTATATATTTGGGAATTTATATGTTTCATGTAAAATATAGCCCTCACTTAAGAAAACAAGGCATTGCCAACTGACATTTATTTAGATGTAGAGATTAAACCATGTGCCTGGAAAATGTGATAAACACTGAGTAGCTATGGTGTATAATTTAAAAGACCTTACATCCCAGAAAGAGAGAATGAAAATTCCCAGTAAAACTTTAAAAAGATGTGGTTCTGTTACACTAAACCCAACACATGCCAGACAAGCATTCTACTATCAAACTATATTCCCTAACCCATTTTGTGGGTTTACTTTTATTTGCCCTTGAAGTCATTCTTCAGCTCGTGCAGACAGACCTTGAGGTTGTCATTCTTCTGACTCAAGATTCACTAATAGCTGCAATTACAGGACTCACCACAAGGGTATGCTCCAAAACAATGCTTTTTAAATACATAAATAAAGGGTGGTAGATCATCTCTGGAGTTACAGTGCCCAATACAAGGCCTGGCAAACAGTAGGTCTTTATGAACTGCTTCATGAATAAACCCTTGAAAAAAATTTCTCTAGACCATAGAAAGAGCAGAGCAATTAAAGCAATAACATAGATCAGAGGTTAGTGAAGATTTTACTAGCTGAGGAAATAAGAAATACATCATGAAAAAGGTTGATTCATAGGTGTTGGAATGAAAGGGTGAAGGTAGAACTTCTCAAAGGCAGTTTCAGTAAAGCTAGGGATGGGTATAGGAATATGCGGTGAAAGTGTGTAGAACTCTTATTAGAGGCCCCATTCTTTCTTCTCTTGTTGACAGACTTGGTCTATGCTATCCATCACTGTACTTCCTAATGCAAAGTCACTATTATGGTACTGCCTTTGTAAGATCATATTTATATTTCCCACTTTCAGCTATATGAAATTCAAGTCCCAAACCAAGGTACTTAATCTTTAGTGACTTGGCAACATTGTCTCTAAATGAGCCTCTAATTATTTCATTCCTTGCAATGTAGAATTCTCTGTGTGTCATCAGGTGTAATTCTTTCTTGTTTCCTTGCCTAGGTAATGGTACTTTCTCCTTTTCCATTGCCAGATTTATGTTTTATCAACACATCATGGTTTATATGCAATATCATCTGTTCACAAAGCTCTGCCTTATACTCCTTCAGAAGTCATCTATGATTGCCTCTACCTCTGCCTGTGACTTAGACTATGTCTTTGCCCTTCTAACTGGTTAGGTGCATACATGTTTTCTTTCCTTCATCTGGTAAATAAGAATTTACTTGAGGAAAGTTTCTCTAGAGCCTTAATGCAGATCAGGGACAAGAGAAATTGCTCAGTGCATGCGTAATAAATCTCACTTGAGCTGCTGTCAGATTTTTAGAGAAGCTAATTCACTTACTACCTACATGCCACCCCATTCTTTGCGGGTAGAGGTTAATTCAGGTAGAAGGAACAGAGAGGCTTAGTGGTTAAGAGTACATACTTCCCTTGCAGCAGATGACAATTTGATCCCTGTCACCTATGTTGGATGGATCATAACTATTTGTAACTTGAGCTACAGGAGATCCAATATTTCATTTAAACAGGCATCTGCACTTCACTCACATATACATGCACACACACACACACATATAAACACACACATGAACACACCTACAAACACACACACAAATGCACACACAAAGAGAGAGATTAAACACACACACACATAAACACATGCACATATACACACACATACACACACACACACACAGAGGCAAGCACACAGGCAAGCACATGGGAAAGAGAGAGGGCAAGAAGAGAAGGAAGATGGGATGGTGAATAAATATGTCTTTACAAATACCTCTGAATTACCTTTGTTCCTTAAACATATTTTTGTGGAAATTAAAATGAAGTCATGGAGTGTAGAGATGATACAGTATTTAAAAGCATGTACTACTCTTGCAGAGGACCTATGTTTGGTTCTCAGCACCAAAGCTGGAGGGCACACTATTGTCTGTGACTCCAACTTTAGGGCACCTAATGTGCTCTTCATGCCTCCATGAGCACTGCATGCATATGTACATAACCACATACAGACATAGCCAGTTGCACATAATTTTACATTTTAAGAATATTTTTTAATGAAGAAATTTATAAGCTGGAAGACCACTGAAGTAGAGTCTTTTCATAGTTGGATTGATCTATAAAAAATAGCACAGAAATCTAACAGCTAAGGTCTTTCTAATTGGGAAATGTTTCTTAATATTTGAGTTTGTTTTTAATAAATCATTATTTCTTTCTGTGGGGTATGGATAGATTTATGATTATAAATAAAAAGTGTGTGTAAGTGTGTGTGTGAGTGTGTGAAGGGTTTGTGTCCATGTTCTCACAGAGTAGCTAAAAGAGGACACCTACTCCATTACTCTCCACCTTATTCCCTTGAAGCACAGTCTTTAATGGAACCTAAAACTATTCTGGAGGCCTGTAAGCCCCAGAGATCCTCCGGTCTCCACATCCACCAATGGATCAGGA
This sequence comes from Sigmodon hispidus, assembly GCA_004025045.1. Classification (NCBI taxonomy): domain Eukaryota; kingdom Metazoa; phylum Chordata; class Mammalia; order Rodentia; family Cricetidae; genus Sigmodon; species Sigmodon hispidus. Next base: position 40,593 of record PVIH01010637.1, read on the forward strand.
GTACAGGCCCATGGGCTCAGGCCAAGTATGTTTAGAGTAGGTTCTTGAGATTTTTAGCTGAGGTCTTCATGTCTGTTCAGGAAGGGCTCTTGTCTGCAGAGTTATCTATCTCCCAAGTCCACTTTCAATACTCTTATATCTGTCATTGCACTATTTTGCTAAGGCTGCCATCACAAAGTACCACAACTTGAATGACTTTTACAACAGAATTTTTTTTTTTTTCAGTTTGTGAAGTAAGAAATCTAAAATTAAGGTGGAAATCTGGCTGGTTTCTACTTTAGCCAAAGCAAAGATCAGTTTTGGCATCTTTCCTTGGTTTCTTAATGGCTCCTTTTCCTCATGTCTGTTCACATTATCTTCTCCCTATGTCTGTCTATATATCCACATTTCTCCATTATAAAGGCACCAATCAAATTAGATGAGGGCAATCAAGAGTCCCTTGATTTCACTCGAACTTGACCTCAGCTTACAGATTCTAAAATATATCATGGCCCTCAGTGCCCTGGACTCAGTCAATGGTCTCTGACTTTTGGTTAGTTTGCTTTACTATAATAGAGGTCATACTATAATGACAAAACCGTGCTGCATTCAAAAGTTTTAAGGGCTGACACTCTAACACATAAATATTGGGAGAGCTAAACTCCACCTATAAGAATGATTCAGCTCCTGGAAATATGAGTTCACACAGATCTTGTATTTTCTGTTCTTAAAACATTCATATTTAAGTAGTTTTCAATCAAAGAACATAAAAATTCATAAATGAGTGTATGAATGTAGATGAGTTAGTAACATTAACAGAACAGTGACCAAGTAAGAAAATGAGTCAGCTGATAAACAACTAGGCAAAAGGACAGAATTACAGCCTGGTTTCTCTCTCATTTAAATCACACTTCCCCATTTCTCCTCTGTAACTAAAACCATCAGTCCTTGGGGTCAAGGCTAGGAGAGTGAGAAATATATTAGGACTTCTTGCTCTCTGTTCATTTTTGAAAAGATGTCAGCAAGGTTATTTTTCATTAAAGTCAAGAACAAGGAAGATGGGACACTGTCTCCTTTGCTAAGCCCACACTGTTTTAGACAATGAGACAGAACATCAGTTACTTAGAAAAAAAGCCAGATTTTATTTTCATCCAAGAAAAATGATAGGGGAGGGGGAAGTAAGAGGGATGAACGTGGATGTGAACCTTCCTCTGTGTCTCTTGGGGAAAAAAGGCTGCCCATCAGCTAATTTTAACAAATGTCACCAAGTATTGACATGATTCCCAGAGGCCCGTGTCCTCTCTTTCTAGCACATTAATTTAGAGTAGAATTGTTATTGGAGGAAATTAAAGTCTCCTCCTTCAGTACTTTTAACATAGAAGATTTAGGATGATCAAAGAGGATGCATCTTGCCTATCCTTATACCTCCTGGCATGACTTCTGGCATATCATCTGTCCTGAGACCCTAAATATATAGATAGATTTTTTTGTCTGTCCTCATCAACAACCTGTAAAAGTGTTCTCTCTGCACATCATTGTCACTCTGCTGCATACGTGGGATACATTTGCTAGTCATGCCTTTTCACAGATACCTCTGGTACTAGTATACACATCTTTTTTTTTTTTTATCTTTTTCTCTCATTTCTTCTTCTAGTCTGTCTACCATTCTTCTTCTCTCATTTAGATACTAATAACATCTATCAACTCCATACTATGTAAAAGAAATTTCCTTAACAGCTTTGGCTTGATCTGTCTTATTCAATGTAACGGTGTGAATATTATTTTTGTTAACTAGGTAAACATCTGTGGCAGTAACAGACCTGCATGACTACTGCATATGAAGTCTCCTTATAAGTACAAACTTTCATGTTATATTCTGTTAAGATTTGAATGTGAAATGTTCCACACAGGCCATGTGTTTGTATTATCTGTCTTCAGATAGTAACACTCTACCAGGTCATTATGGAAACTTTGGGGCTGCTCTAGCCAAAAAAAAAATGACTCACACGGACTGAGTGTTGAGGTGCTGATTTCAGTCTAAGGTGTCAGTTTTCATGACCAAACAAGATATAAACAAGCTGCAGCACAAGCTCTTGCCTCTATCAAGTGACATGTATCAGCCACCATGTCTTCTAGAGCATGATGGCCCGAACCTCCTTAGGTGTGAGCCAAAGCGTGTCTCCTTCCTGTCTAGCCTTTCCAGACCCTGCTTAGTTTGATCTCTTCACCACTCTCTTCCTGATTTTAAAATGCATAATAATACACAGCCGAGAAACTTTCACTTCACAGTTTGTTCGGTTAGGATACTTTCTATGCAGCATATACACTGCTCATTCTTGGTCTTTATTTAAGTCTCTGCTTAACAGTAACAACTGCAGGGATCCAACCTCTTAAGTTTCTAGTTAATATAGCAGTATTCAGTTTAATATCCTATCACTATGATTTGTGAATGTCATTGTACACATATGTCCAATACTGTGTTATAGTGTTTATTTATCTATTTTTTGTCTAATTCCTTTGTTACAGTATATACTCCCTGGGGATAGTTCTGTGTATTTTATTTCTGTTTAGAACAGTTTCTAACACAAAATATATATGTAACAAATAAAAAAGAATATCTTTGTCTATTTAATGTGCAAATAGCCTTAACATTTAGTTTACAAATATTCAAATGAGATAAAGTGTTTAGTTTGCAACCTTGTGATCCAGTCTCCTCTACACTCTACCATACCCAATGACATCATTTGTCTCATTCTTTATCTACAAAATGGGTATAGTATTGCAGCTCGCCTACCGAGAAAAGCTTGTCCATAAGGGCTGTGATAAAGTTGCCTGTGAAATTAGCAGAATTGAGTGGATATTTAGAAACATAAGAAGACAAAGGAATAAATAGCTATAGCTGATTGGAGTATTGATTGCATTCACTTCCTAGGGGAAAATGATTCTATGCATCTCACCATACCCAGAATCCCAAACTCCTGATGAAACTGTAATGCGTCTATGAAGCCACCTCTGCTGGAACAGCTAACTAGGGCGCTGCTTGTGAAAACAAGAATAAATTCAATTGGAATGAGATACAGAGTACATTTTAGGAAACATCTTAAGAATAGTTTTCAAGTAGGATGGTGACCAGCTGTTCTTGTTCTCCCCCTAGGAGGAGAGACAAATATCATAGGGATTTGGGGACTAGGGGTAGATCATATTAATTCTAGGGCAATATGGCTTTTAAAAGTAATAGAAGAAAGAAGAAAAAGATGTGGGCTTATCATAAGTCTCTCTTTATAGCTACCTTTATCGAACAAATCTGCCAAGGTGTGCCGGTGCTTACCTCCTTTCAGTGAATCTATATTACTCTTGTTTTAAAAAAAATACAGGCATGCACATTTGATTTTACTTTTTAACTTTTATCTATTTGTTTTGCAGTCCTGGGATTCATCCCAGAGTGTTGTATTTTGAATATGAAATGTTTCTCATTGGTCCATGTGTTTGGATGTTTGGTTCTCAGCTAATGGTTCAGGTAATGTGTGGGTGAAACTTTTAGGAAGTGGAGTCTAATTAGAGAGAGTAAATTTCTGCAATGGGTCTTGACATTTTGTACCATGGTCACATTTCTTGTTCGACGTGTTTTCCTAACTGTAGATAATATGACCAGACAGACTTTTTCTTCTGATGGTGAAAGTCTTCTTCATAATAAGCTCTCTAGGACTATAACCCAGAATAAACTATGTCCTTTTTCAGATGCTTTTATTTGTTAAGTCTTTTGTTGCTGCAAAGAGAAAGGTAACTAACATACAAGGGTTTTAGCTATAGCTGATTAGAGTATTGATTGCATTCACTTCCTAGGGGAAAATGATTCTATGCATCTCACTATACCCAGAATCCCAAACTCCTGATGAAACTGTAATGCATCTATGAAGCCACCTCTGCTGAAACAGCTAACTAGGGTGCTATGTTATTCTGCCAAGTATTCTACCTGAGTTGCATCACCCGCTCCTGTACTTGATTTGAAAGACCTCCCATTAGTAAACTCACTATTCCATTCAGAAGCATTGTTTTTACTCACATTGCACTGTCTGATATCACATAATATTTTACACTAACACATTCATTCATAGGCACTTTGGTTTTGGGCTTCATGCTTCAGAAAGTAAAGTTACCTCCCCTTTTCCTACAAATTTTTTTATTCCATAAAACTCAGCTCCACCGTCCTTTTCCATGAGGAGACTGCAAACTTCTATGTGCAGTGACATGTTTCATGATAACCTATATAAACCCATAATTGTCATAAATACATTATATTTTTGGAGAAAAGTATTTTTAAATACATGTATCCTTCTCTAGGATATATAAAAGAAGCTGGGTATTTTTGGATTTTGAAACTGTTGGGTATCCCTGGAAAAGACTATATCCCGAAATCACTGGATGCAGTACAAGTAACACTAAACAGAATTGCTGTTGAATATAGTTGAAAATAATTACGTTTTTATGGCACATTTTGGCAAACATCTTAAAACTAGTTTTCAAATGGGATTATGACCAAATGTTATCCCTTCCCCTTCTTGATTTTGGTAGACATTTCACATTCAAACCAGAACGTCCTGGATTTAACTCCAAAACTAAAAAGCAAGCAAACAAACAAAATGTTCAGAAATTAAACCAAACAGATTTGCATGTGCTCCTTTTACCAGAGTAATTCAAATCCAAAGTCAGAATCTGGAATGTCATAAATAAAGTTTTTTTTATGACCAGGAACTATTCAGTCCATCAAGTCTCAAGGAAATGGCTTGCCTTAGCAACACAACCTAAACCTATTTAGAAACACAGTCTAAAACTTCCAAGTATGGTTTTTTGAGCCCAGGTCTTCTCATATTACATTATGAAGCCAAAGAAATAAACAAACAGAAAAACAAAAGCCAACAAACAAACAAGCAAAAAACATAAAGAAATAGCCATGTAAGGAACACATAGTGCTCAAGTGCTCCAACAGCATCTGAAACCTGTGTGAAGTAGAGACTCCGATGTGGCTACTGTGGGAGATACAAAATCAGGTGACAAGCAGGAAAATGACAGTTTATGCATGATGAGGAAGGATTATGTAAAAGTCAGAAAAAACTCTCTATTCCTTGAGTGTAGGGGAGATTAACAGAAATCTTACATGAGCTCATAAGGAAACTGGTTACAGAAATAGAATTTTGGTGTGGATCTTATATTTGGCTATAATATGGTGAATCCTCGCCCTAAGGCAGAATGTCTCATCCATTCTTCCCTATCCTCTCCTTGTGAAGTAGTCAGATAATAAATACTATCTCCCCACTCACTGAAACTTCTTATCAATTATCATAGTTTGATAATTATTCTATTTACAAGCTGTCTTACTCACGGAATATATACTATAAGTTATGATTTGTTATCCTTATTTAGAACATTACTGAAACTACCCACTCATCTATTAATAAATATTTTAAGCACTTTGAACTTATGAATCCCATTGAGTTTAAGAAATACCTAAGGAAAAACAAAATTAGATTATCCTCAAAAATCTTACAATTTACTAGGAGAAAGAAACTCAAGGAAACAAATTATACCATTATGCAATTTAAAAATGTTATAATAAATATTAACTGGAACTATAGGTTAATGTAGAAGATAACAATGATATTGTAGAGCCAGAAAATTGCTCTATAGAGTACTTTTCATAAAAGTTAAAACAAAATATTAAGATCAATCAGGAGAGATATGGATAAGGGGAAAACTCACAGGAATAGAGAATGACTAAACATTATCTGGTGAAGAAGAGAATATGACATTAAACAAGATTGCATAACAGGCAATAGAAGAGACAGCAAATTTGTGACTGAAGAAATAAAATGTAGAAAATTTCATTTTGTTCTGTGGATAATTAAAAATTATCAATTCTACTTTTATAGAGAAAATAATGTTTAGAGTAGATAATAAATAATATCACAGCATGTATTCAATTAATATGAGGGGACAATAGAAGAGCTGGAGAGAGGAAACAGAAAAAGGATATGTAACTCTTCTCCTGAGAATTTCCTTTTTAGATCTGAATCCCATTTATTGATTGGGTTATTCAAGATTTTGGGCTCTAGATTCTTGAGTTCTTTATATATCTCAGAGATCAATCCTCTATCACTTGTAGGGTTGGTGAAAATCTTTTCCCATTTTGTAGGCTGTCGTTTTGTCCTATTGACGGTGTCCTTGGCTTTACAGAAGCTTCTCAGCTTCAGGAGATCCCACTTATTGATTGTTGCTCTTAGTGTCTGTGCCACTGGTGCTATATTTAGGAAGTAAGCTTGTTCAGCCACTTTGGAATGCAGTATGGCAGTTTCTCAGAAAATTGAGAATCAATCTACCCAAAGACCCAGCAATACCACTTCTGGGTGTATACCCTAAAGATGCACAGTCACACTCCAAAGGCATTAGCTCAATTATGTTAATAGCAGCGTTATTTGTAATATCAAGAACCTGGAAACAATCTAGATGTCCCTCAACTGAAGAATGGATTAACAAACTGTGGTACATCTACACAATGGAGTACTACTCAGCAGTAAGAAAAAAATGATATCCTAAAATTTGCAGGCAAATGGATGGATTTGGAGAATATCCTCTTGAGTGAGGTATCACAAACTCAGAAAGATAAGCAGGGGATGTACTCACTCATTAGTGGACTCTAAACAAACAAACAAACAAACAAACAAGAAAAAAGCAAAGCATGACCAAGCTGCTGCAAACCACAACCACTGTACAGCTTGGGATCACAAACATCTTGGACTGACTCCTTGGATCCCACTCCCCCTAGAGGAACACCTGATTCAGTCTTGAGGGAGGGGGGAGAAAACTGGATCTGCCAGGAGTGGAGACTGAACTAAGCAATATTGGGACAGTGGAACCTTGGGACCACCTGCCGCCTGCTCGGGGTGGTGGAGGAGGAGAGGGAGTTGTGGAGAAGAGAGAATGATATACAGGATAGAAAGTGTGACTTCTTTGTTCATAATAATAATAATAATAAAACTGATAAAAACATCATCATATATGACCAAAAAAGAAAAAAAAGAAAAAGGATAAGTGACATCTTCATATTTTAAAGAAACAAAATAAAAAGTATAAATGAAACAAATGAATCTCTAAAATAATGTGACTCCAAAAACATTTTTTATAAATTAAATTAATTTTGTTTTTTCTGCTTATTTATGTATATATTTATTATTTTACAACATGAACCCAAACTAACTCAGTTATCAGTGCTCTCAGATTCATAACCACTCTTATGATCTTCTCATTTACAGAAATTCCCATCCTTACTGCTCACTTACTGGAGTATGATTAAATTCCCTGTGGCCAGTTCCTTAAAGAAAACAATTCTTTCCTCACCCAGACACCTACCAGAAGCCATCAACGTAAAAGTGAGGCACTGTGACATTTAGCTACATTCTAACCTTGAGCTCTTGTATACAAAACATTTTTTTTAAGTCCACTAATAGGTGAGTACATCCCCTGCTTATGTTTCTGTGTTTGTGATACCTCACTCAGGAAGATGTTCTCCAAATGCAACCATTTGCCTGCAAATTTTAGAAAATCATCTTTTCTTACTGCTGAGTAGTACTCTGTTGTACAGATGTACCACAGTTTGTTAATCCATTCTTCAATGGAAGAGCATCTAGGTTGTTCCCAGGTTCTTGCTGTTACAAATATGCTTCTATGAACATAGTTAAGCTAATGCTTTTGGAGTACAAATGTGTGCCTTTAGGGTATATGCCTAAAAGTGGTATTGCTGGATCCTTGGGGAGAATGGTTCCCAGTTTTCTGCGAAACCGCCATATTGCATCCCAGAGTGACTGAACAAGTTTACACTCCCACCAACAATGGAGGAGTGTTCCCTTCCCTTTGCATCCTCTCCAGCATAGGCTGTTTATAACCTTTGCCATTCTGACAGATGTAAGGTAGTATCTCAAAGTTGTTTTGATTTGCATTTCTCTAATATCTAAAGAAGTTCAGCACTTTTTCATGTGCCTTTCAGCCATTTGTAATTCTGCTGAGAATTCCCTTTTTAGATCTGAACTCCATTTTTTAATTGAGTTATTAAAGCTTTTGAGCTCTAGTTTCTTGAGTTCTCTATATATTTTAGAGACCAATCCTCTTTCACTTTTAAGGTTGGTAAAAATCTTTTCCCATTCTGTAGGCTGTTGTTTTATCTTATTCACTGTGTCCTGGGCCTTACAGAAGCTTCTCAGTTTCAGTAGGTCCCAATTATTGATTGTTGCTCTTAGTATCTGTACTACTGATGTTATATTTAGGAAGTAGTCACCTGTGTCAATGTGTTGGAAGGTATTTCTCACTTTCTTTTCTATCAACTTCAGTGTAGCTGGGTTTATGTTGAGATCTTTGATCCACTTGGATTTGAGCATAGTGTAGGGTGATAGGTTTGGATTTATTTGCATTTTTCTACACACTACCATCCAGTTATGCCAACACCATTTGTTGAAGATACTATCTTTTTTCCATTGACTATTTTTGCCCTCTTTGTCAAATAGCAGGTGTTCATAAGTATGTGGGTGAATGTCAGCATCTTCAATTCAGTTCCATTTATCCACAAGTCTGTTTTTATGCCAGTACCAGGGTATTTTTATTACTGTAGCTCTATAGTGTAATTTGAGGTATTGTATAATTAGAAAATAGGGATGGTGATGTTTTCCTTATTTCTTTTTCAGCCTGTTTGATTTTAAAAACATAGCAGAAATATATAACTGGATCACTCTGACTTGATAAAAACAAAACAACTTAGAAAACTTTTCCTCTGTTCTATTAAGTTTTTGTACAATCTACATCTAGAAGGTTTGTTACTATAATACTCAATTGTTTTTGCTTTGTTTTGTTTTTTAAACTTTAATGATGAATTACAAATCAATATTGTGCTACTCAAAATGCCTTGAACCTACTTCAAACTTCCAGGGTGGTAGTGCCAAGGAAAACACATTTTCTTATAGAGTTCATTTTTAGAATAGTTTTGGCAGATAAAATATCTCCAAGAAAAACCAAAGTCTTGTTTCAAATATTCAAGAAGGTACTATATCAAAGATTAAAAATACTAAATAAAAAGGGAATAGTTAAGAAGTTATGATCCCATAATGGGAAACTATTTAGAAAGAGCAAACACATCCCTCTAACTCTGTGTTGAATAAAATGAGATGGACAATAAGAAAAATAACTTTTATGAACAGAAATAAAAAATATTTTGTAAGAACAGAACATTTTTCTGGCTCTTTTGTTAAGTACTTTAGTGGATGGGCATGGTGATACACAGGAAGAAAGTCTATGTGGAGAAAGTGGAATCTACAAGGGATTGTGAAAAGAACAGACACACTCAGAAATGGAGAGGAGACTGACTTAGTTATTACACAGATAGAAAGAAAAGCTAAAGGACTCTCATGTTTGATAAAAAGTTTGAATACATAAAAGTATTGGAAGTACATGCTTGAAAAGAGAAATTCTGATTAACTGGAGAAACGGTGATGCTTTGAGAATATGGATGACATAGCTAAAAGATTCCAGGTTCACCAAGTCTACTGTACATAATGCTTAGACAAGTGGTATTTGTATCCTGTGATTCCATTTGTTTTTTCAAGAGATTCAGGGCTTGTGGATCAAGTAGGACATGCCTATTACGTATTCTTTATAGCTACCCAGATGAACCACATGGATTAAAATTTATCATCAATAATAAATAGGAGGTGTCAAAGTACTAAATTAACTATCATTTTTGGCTTTGGCTACATCTGGAATCAGCACACCAAGAATATTAATGACATTTGATAACAGTCTCTGGCCTCACTATCTCCCATATTTGGACAACAGATCTGCAACAGTGGTTGCCAGAAACCCAGAGAGCTGGAGCACAAAATGGAAATGAGAAGAGAAATATAAAGTTCCCCAAAGAAGACTTCCTGAAGGCTTTATATTGTGGTGAAGTTTCTATGAAATAGAAGAAGTGGGAAACTGATGCATGTTCACTCCGCAGTCCCTATTTGATAGAAAATAACACATTATAGATAGTACCATGAGTCTTATAACACCACTGTCACCTGTTTCCTCTTCTTAGAATATGTTTTCCAGAATAAGGAACTTAGCACTCTCATCTCTCTTACTCTACTTTCCAAGACAAAACCACAAGAAGATGACAAATGACTATCTGAAAATTATTCAGTTTGTCTAACAATACCTACCCAGATCATTTCTTCTTAAACCTAAAGATAGAATGCAAATTTACCCTGAATAGCAATCTTAG
>PVIH01010637.1:50974-74023 GCA_004025045.1 Sigmodon hispidus
AAAAAAAAAAAAAAAAAAAAAAAAAAAAAAAAAAAAAAAAAAAAAAAAAAAAAAAAAAAAAAAAAAAAAAAAAAAAAAAAAAAAAAAAAAAAAAAAAAAAAAAAAAAAAAAAAAAAAAAAAAAAAAAAAAAAAAAAAAAAAAAAAAAAAAAAAAAAAAAAAAAAAAAAAAAAAAAAAAAAACAGAAAGAAAGAAAGAAAAAAAAGATCAAGAGTGAAAAGTTTCTACTAGATTTCAATTTAGTGGAAAGTGGAAGATTTTTATTTTAGCACCTATTATATAGGAGGCATCAAATAATATATCATCATATCATCTTCAAGTAGATATAACAAAACAAATAAATTAGAAAAGAACCTTAGATCTCAGTGAATCTCAAGCTGATGGCAAATGCAATGAACAGATTCTAGGAAATTGACAAAGATCACAAAGTAGGTTGAAATTTTTTTCTCAAACCAATCAACTTTTCTAGATTGTTCTGATCTTTGTTTTAGTTAGTTTTAATATAGCACATGGGCTCTTTCCTAATAACAAAGAACAAGCATGTGGAAAATGATATGTAAGAAGGGGGCAAACACGGGTAGGAGGTTGATAAGAGAAGATGTAGTGAAAGATGAATATAAGTAGAATACAGTATGTACATACATAAAATTGCCAAAGGACACATTTCATCAATAATAAAATTGATTATATACTAATAATATTGATTATTATGATAAATATTGAATAATTCATGACCATTTTATTCATAAACTCGATGTAGCCAATACCTAATTGGAAAAGAAAAGGACAAAAGTAGAAATAGTTTCTAACGTGTGATGATACATTTGTTTATTTCCTGAAACAAGAAATAGCTTCAAATGCTTTGACCATCACCTAAAAATCAAGGTTCTGGCACCATTGATCAACCTGCTTTTTGTTCTGTCCTCAACTCATATCAGAGTCACTTAAGGGAAGTGAGCTTGGCAATCCCTCAGCTTCCTCTGGGATTACCTGCTGCATTTGAGATTAAGATGAGTATTTTAGAAGGTGCACCTTCTTTGGATGAAGCTCTAGGAAAGAGGAAAATTCTAGGAAGTTGGGAGTGAGAGCCCACCAGCTCATTCATCCTAATACCGCCAGGCTGAACAAATAATAAAGCTTACATGGAAATGAGAATAGAGGCTCTTCAGATTCCCAGACTCCCAAACCTACTGACCCTTTTTGTCCTACTGCTGCTAGGTGCTCCCTAGTTTTCTGAAGCTTCTGCTCTGCTTTTTCTTCTTATTTTTCTATACTAGGCAGCCCTGAAAGGGAACTAGACTCCTAGAAATCAAGCCAGGGAATAACCTGACTATTTCTTGCTGAGAAGTAATAATTATGGCCCTGGAAGGATGCAATCTGCATACATTATTGCAAGTTATGCCAACAGAATGTCAACATTTGTGTCAGGAGGAGTCTCGAGCAGCAATTACTCCCAGTCTTGGTCTGGCATTCTGAGCCAGAGTTGGCAATGCTAATTACAGGGGAGGCAAACTGGAGGGAGGGCAGGTTAGGGGAAGAGAGACAGAGGGGAACCACAAACTTGAAGGTCAGACGGTAGTGGGGTATGACAAGAATTTGGGCCACAAGAATGGCTGAAATGAAACCTTTTCCTCCTATGATGGCCAAGGGTACTAGACGTAGGCAATTTACTTCTTCGTTCTGCTTTTTGCCCTTCTGTTGAGATTTTAACTTCTTTTAAATAAAATCAGCATTTGTGATCTTAAACTCTCTTCTTTCAAATAGGTACAGGCAAAATTATAATTATCATTGGTGTGACCACCTGTACAATGTTATAGTTATTGAACATCTTTATATGCACGAACAGTGCCTTGCACTTGGGTTTATAAATTTAGCCCCAGATAGATGCATTAACAGATAACTATAACAAGGCAAGCTAAATATTAAAACTCATAAACTTATAAATGTTCAAGAAGGTGGCAAAAATACAAAAAAAAGGTAAAAAACAAAGAAGAGGGCATTTAAAGAAGTTAAAATTTCAGTACTTAGTTAAGGGGTGGAAGGAAGGAACTAACAAGAGATGAAATTCTTAGAAGGATGAAGGAAGTTTCCACAGTAAATAAAGATAGAAATATCACAACTTCTAATATTCAGTAAGAACTAAACGTGGCCACAAAGAGTAGGATTCGAAAAAATACACAAATGTGTATCTTAATAACAATTAAAAGACACCAAAATTAAGGTTTCTTTCTGCCTCTACCTTGTGGGAAGAGTAACAGCTATTAAATCCTTTTTAGGTACTTTACAAGAAACATCTTCCTCAAAATCTATACAATTTTATCTTGAGCTATTTTACTATGTCAGAAACTATCTGAAACAGTTGGAAAGCCTTTAAAGTTGCAAAATGAGAGAGAGAAAGAGAGAGAGAGAGGGGTATCAAGTGTAAATCTTCTAGATCACAAGGCCTATTTTCTTAGCATATTATATAGTTTCCAAACAAGTTTTCAAAGTGAAGAAGATTTTGTTTTCTCATTTGCAAATAAGATGACCTAATCAGTCCAAGGACTTTATTTTGCAAATAATGCTAAATTTTAGAAATCACATAAATGTTCTCTGTGGGAATCTAGGTAAAAGAAGAGTGAAGCAAATGGTATGTCTTTAAAGTTATGTGTTTATTTACATTACAAATTCTGAAGAGCATTGCAGTCTGTCTACAGCATATCCTTGTTTGAAAACAAAACATCAGTTACATATAGATTAAATTACTTGCTTTCAGCATAAGCATGGAATAAAACCAAATTTTCAGGAATAGAGGTCTGGACCTAGGATGACTAGAGGGGAAGAACCTGTAAGACATTGCATTTGGAGCTTGTTCTATAGACAACCTCATTGCTTTTCTGTGCTGTCTTTTTTCAATAAAATAGAGGTGAGAATCCATCATAACAGTAGCTTCAAAGAAGAAACATTAACTTCTACAAATTGATAAATTAGACAGTACGACTCTGGGATAGCCTCAAAATAAAGTGTTTTGAATTCACAAAACTTTCCCATGGCTCACTGATGCCCCCAGGAAATCTTCAGGGTTATATTCTGTGGTTTTGCTCATGCCTTCAAGCAACACATGCATTACTTCTGGAAGCATACTTCCTGTGATAATTACTTCTCCAAATGATGTTAACACTTTCTGGCAGCATTGTGGTTCCTCATCACAATGAAAGCCATCCACTCGTCAACAATTATAAGCTAAAAAAGCTATGGTCCTGGGACTGTAGTTGCATTTAAGTTTTCTTCAAATAAGCAGGAACAAAATGCATCACAATCAGTTCTTCTGGGTGACTTCAGTTTTGCTTGGAGTTTCACCTTTATACCCCAAGGAAAGAAAGAAAGCCACATGATATTGAAAATTTCTTTCTTCTTAAGAAATAGATGGTCAGACATCAAACATACCTAGTAACAATTTCTTTGCTTTGGAAGTAGAACTGAGTTGTACTTGGAGTGACTGGGAGGTTAAAATATTTATACATTGGAATTCAGATTTACCCTATGAAATTTTAACTCCAGTCTGCAGTAGATATTGATACTCTACCTATCTCATATGATGGATTATGGGGGAGTTTAAGGGAGAGGTTGAACACCAGGACATAGACAATCATATCACAAATAACCATGCTCATATGTCCAGTGGAAATATGTAGAGCAGTCTTAGTTAATGCACCTTTGGCACTGATGAACAGAGGCTCTAACAGCAGCTGCAGCATCCTGTCTTCTATATGTTCATTCCTAGCCAGGCCAACAGCCTCTGAACCTGGCAGCAGACAACTGTGATGCAGTGTTTCTACTGTCTTGACTGACACATCATGATTACTTTCTGTCCCTTGGACTTGGGTCTTTTCCCCAGGATGTGTGTCTCAATCCTTCAAAGAGAGCAGCAAGTAGTAAGAAAAGGTTTTATCATGATCAGCTACTGAGTCAAGTGGGGTCAGGATGTTGGATGTTGACTTAGAAAATTACTGTTTTCCTAGAGTCTAAATAAATCCAGTATCAGACTCAAGTTTTTCAGGTTTAGAGAATTTAATTTAGAGCAATTGATTTATCCATTGTGGACAGGTGGGCTCTATAAAGTATCTTTTTGGACAAGATTTACAGCCATTTTCTTCTCTCCAACATGATTTTATAAAAGAAAAGTTTCACCATTGCTGACAAACTCCCCTGATTTTTGCAGGATCCGTTCCACATCAGACAGTGCTTATGTCATGAGATAAAAGGAAGGAAAGTGGCACTCTAATTTCAGTTTGAAACTGGTGTCATGGATAATGAAGAAAGAGCAAGAAAGAAACAGCTATGTGTAGCCACCCTCGTGATAGACCAGAAGTCTGTGCTGTAGGTAGTTTGCAGTTTGGCTTTCACAGCTCATACATCTTCTTTTAATCATTGCCAGAACTACTGGAAACAGAAGCAAATGAAAAGAACAAGGTCAGTCCAAGTCCCCCTACTTATTGCCTTCTCTTTTACTTAGGTGTGAGAAGACTGACATAAAATAAAGTTAACAATGGGAGAATTGGGACAAAGATGTAAATTGCCAGATACAAAGTTAGATTATCTGTATATAATGAGACAATTGAGACTACTACAGACATGATTTTTATGTTGAGAAGTTGTGCTCACACACACACACACACAATTATGCATGTAAGGCTTTTTCATATATGTGTGATTATGGATTGCATGCATATTGTGTTTGTGAGAGCCACATGTTGATATTGGGTGACTCCCTTGATTACTCATAACTTAGTATGTTGAATCAGGTCTCTCTCTCTCCCTTGGATAGAAGCTCACAGATTCAACTAATCTGGTTAGCCACTATGCTTCAAAAATTCCACCTCCAGCTCTTGTACTAATGGGTTAGAGGAGGCAGACAGTCACATCTGCCTAGCAATTACTTGTAGTGGGATTATGGTATGTTGGATTATTTTATTTGTTTAATAAAAAGCTGATTGGTCAGAGGCAGACACAAAGTGTGGACGTGGCTACCAGGCTAAGAAAACTCTGGGAACATCTCAGAGCAGAACACATGCCACAGAGATGCCAGGAAATACAGAGGAAAGAAGTTTAAATGCTGCTGAGAAAATGTACCAAACTGCATGGCTGAACAAGATAAGAATCATGGGCTAGTTTAAAAATTAATAGTTAGCTAGCAATATGTCTGGGCCTGAGATCAATCAGCATAAAATTAATGCAAGCATCTCTGTGTTTCTCTGGGACTGTGGCTCTGAACCTTGAGGCTAGGCCTGAAATTCCAGGCCAGAAAACTCTTACAACAATTAATCCAGTGCTAGAGACCTGATCTCCAGTCTCCATGCTTGCATATGAAGCATTTTACCAAATGAAAGAGTTGGCCAACTCTTCAACCCTTCAGAAAAAATTGTAATAGCTACAGAAAGCAAAGCTATTAGAAACAGGTGAAAAAAACTTCTTTTTGCAAAAGTTAAGATAATAAACATCTTGGGCTTTGGAAACCAAATGGTCTGTGTTATGTGTTTATAGCTATGCTACTGTAGTATGAATATATCTAAAGGTAATTTATAAAAACATGAGAATCTGCTTATAAAAGTAAGTGTCAGCCAGATGTACACCATCTTAAATAAGCAATAGAAAAGCATACAGTAGGTGGCTGCAGGATAGTGTAATTGTGAAGCTGGTACTATCCACTTCACATCTTGGTGGAACAGGGAGAACACAGTAAATAAGAAGAAAGGTCACATTATAGATCTTTAAAGCCCTCCCCTAAGACCTACCTTCTCTAGCGGTGTTATAACATCTAATAGTTTCACAGCTACCCAGCACAATAACACCAGCAACTGAGAAGTCAAAGTTTAAGTACATTCACTTATATAGGGGTAAATTTAACATTCAAACTGTAACAGAGCTTTGCAATATCCACTCCAATCTCTGGAAACTATTTCTGAGAGAAGCAGCCCAGAACTGAAGGAAGATGGGTAAATTCACAGAGTGTATATTAGGTACAGTCTTGTGGCAGGACATATCATCTCTCACAGGTCCCCCCATGTGAGGAAGGAATAATTACTATCCCCATTGCAGTCTGATTCCAGCAAGAAAGAATTTCTCATCCTACCCTTGGTTAGAAAAAAACATGTAATTTTCTTTTTTTTTTCTTTTTTTTTTTTTAAGTTGTGAGCATATACATATAATAAGCTTCATACCTCCAACCATGATGTCTCAACCATGGTGACAAAGTCTCCTCAGCCATGATAGCATATGTCAAATCAGTGTTCTATAGGATGGAAATCAGTGCTTGGAGATCCTGTGTCTGACATCATGGCAAGTCTGAAGTTAATTTTACACAGATGTGGAAAATGTATTAAGCCAATGAGAATCTGAATAAACTTTGATGTCATTCTATACAACATAACTTAGTCAACGTCATTGGTAAAAAACTGAAGTCCAGACAGGAATGAAGACTGAACAACTAGGATCTGCACAGACACGGACACAGACACACACACACACACACACACACACACACACACACACACACACACACACACGGACACACACACGGACACAGACACAAACCCCAAAAACTATGGCAGGATAAAAATTTGATCTTCTGACTTCAGATTCTAGTTTCTCATCTATTGTAATCATTACCAGGTGCTGTAAAGTCTATAGTTTTCTTTGTATACTGTTATCTTATTTCATTTTACCCATTAAGCCTTTTTTTGTCTTGTTCCAGCGACCCTACTGTCATTTCAACTTATTGGTCCTTCATCAACTTGACTTTCCAAGGTATGGGGTAGTGACCTTCATTCCTGACTAGGCTTGTCTTCTTTATAGCACAGATGTCATTTTAAATGTTCTTCCCCCTAGAAAGCTCTTTCAGGTAATGCAAAATGCCCCCATTGTTATCTATGCCTTTTTTCATCATTGTTCAACATTTATTTCCATCTGGGTTTGTGTATATGTTTGGTTATTTATTGTCTGTCTTACCTAACAGGAATATTGTCATATTCCTCTTGAACTGGCTCTAGCACAATGCTCAGTGAACAATAACTTCTTAGTTATCAAGTGAAGGATAGGCTATATCACCTTCACACTGATTTCAGATGTATATAACTGAAAAGACAGTGGGCTTTCAAATCTGCTATCTGTGTATATTCATAGAGACATAGAACAACACAACACATAGCGATCTTCTCATACACAATAGAAATTTCTTTCCGAATGAGCTAGAGATTATCATGGCCTGACAAGCACAGTCAGAATAGGGAAAATGGAATTCTACATATGAAAGTATTAAGCATTTTGGATTGCAGTCAGTGTTACTCTAAGTAAAATAAAGTACTAAGATATCATTTTGGTGATAAATAACTTCATATTTGTTTTCACTCAATATCTGTAAAGGCATCACTAACCATTTAATGATTTTTTTTAAAGACTATACTAATTGAATAAAACAGTAGGCTAAGAGAAAAGACAGGTTATTGTGGAAATAAATTCTGGTGAAAGCATAGTCTGAAGTCTTCTAGAAGTGTTTCCATGGAAAGAAATCTGGTGTACTGATGATGTTGATGATGATGATGATGGTGATAGTGGGGGGGGGGGCTGTGGGTGTGGGTATGGTATTTGTACATGCATCTATGAATATGCTTAATCTGAAAAACAGAAAATATCCATTCAGGTATAAAATTTCAACAAATGAGTAATGACAGAAATGCTAGATATGTGGTAACTTATTTAAACTACTTAAAAGGCAGTGTGTCATGGTGAATTCTTCAAGTATTTTTGTTGTTTGTTCATTTTTGTTTTATTTTGGTTTTGGGTTTTTGCATAAACACTTTTGGGGTAAAGAAATAACAGCCACGTCACTCAGTATCTCTAAACAGCCATCTTCTTTCACCTATAAAATTTCCTATAAAAGTGATTTGTAACCATGATATTATCTTAAGATTTTGGACATTAGATACATACATGATAGTACATGACATCATTTGAATGCAGAGTCCATTCCCCTAAAAGACTACTAAATAACATGATAGTGAAAATTTCTGAACAGTGGATTTGTTGGGCCCTGCATGAAACCAATTTTCAAGGTGTTTTGTAATCTGACAAATGCTCTCCTAAACCAAAAATGCCTCCTCCCTCCCTGCATCTCAGCTTATTTAGTGTAGCAAGAACATATGCTTCTTCCAATCCTCCATTTCAGATCTCCCGGGAAGAAAGAGCACAGCAGTGCCAGAAGCTGGACTGCTTAGCCTACCCAGCAGCGCTAGTCCAGAAAAGAGCACTGTGTTCCTTCTGCCCCAGAGGTGCTATGTAAATAGGAAGCTGTAATTACTATAATTAGCTCATGTTCTGACTCCTTAACAAGAGTGGTCACACCTGACTCTCTGCAGCAACAGACTCTGAATCTGGCCATCTGAGCCCTTGGAGAGAAAGGAGGGGGATTGATAGAAGTAAATGGATTGATGATAGTGAATTAGCCAAGTGGGCAGGACATTAAAATAGCTGTCTCTAGCTGAGGTAGACACAACGGGGTGGAAAGTCAAAAAGCTCACCTTTCAGACACTGTTGATAATTTTTCAAGGCAGGGAACATTTGATGGTTTATAAGACATCTGGATGCTGAGCATTCAATTCTCATGCCCCAGGAAGTGTCTGGAATCAAGTGGTTAAAGGCTTTGGATTCAAAATTGCTTTAGATTTGAGCACAAACTGTGCCAAAAACAAGCTATGTGTCCTGGAACACAGGGCATCACCTTTCTAAACCTCTTTCCAGTACACAGAAGCAATGTGAACATTTGATGAGAGAAAGGATGTAAGGTATAGAGTAGTGCCTTGCCTATGGAAACTGTTATTCACCATTTTCTCTAATCTTCACAGCAACCCTACAAGTGTGAATTCCTATCTCATTTTACAAGACAGTAAAACAGGCTTAGAGAATGGCATAAAGTCCCTTTCCATGATTTGGGGTAGGCTCTAATCTATAGAATAAAAACCCAGTTTTATTCAAGGCTATGGGAGCATGGAGAACAAGAATTTAAGTGCATGAATCAACAGAAGCATTGATGGTGGTACTTTGTATTAGAAACCTGCATGTAGCTGTGACAAAATTCCCCAAGAATAACTTGAAGGAAGGGTTTCACAGGACTCAGCATATGGTCACTAGGGCCATCTGCTTTGCCAGAATGTCACTCTGGCTGGACTGTGAACTGCATAAGAGTCTTCACCTATTGATAGACAAAAAGCCGAGAATATCAAAGAACTAGGAAAACTGAAACCTTCAATGGTTTCACCCCCTAAAGTTTCCATAATGCCCCCAAACAGTACTATCAGCTTGAGGCAAGCTTTTAACACAAAAATCTTTGAATACAGTTCAGATTCAATCTTTAGCATGTCAGTTACAACAACCATCATTTTGCAGTAATCCTCTGTGCACTAGCCACTTTTGGCACCTGTCCCACATAACAGCACATTGATCCAAGGAACAGCAAGCTAAATACCAGTGTGCAAATGACCAGTCAAAGGATCTTCTCTGAAACCAGAACACAAGCAAGACTCACACTCTTTAACAAGGTCCCGATGACTGTGATAGTCTGAGCAAAGCACCATCAGCAACAAGGGAATGAATGACTTCTCCAGCCTCAACCAATTATCAAGGAGCAAGGATGGGATTTGAACTCATATAGGTAAAAAAATTCCAACATTTGTGTTCTTTTCTCTATCCTAGCAATTGAGAAAAATATTAGAAAGCAAGTGTTACTGGAGAAGGGTTGCCACAGAGAATAGACTCTTTCAAACCTCAACAACTTTAATGGATACATGTTGTCATTTTTAATAAAGAATATAAATTTATTCTCAAGCTTTGTATCCAGTTTCTTTAAAAGCTATTGTTTTGAATAAGTAGATGAACTCTGACTGCCCCTTTACTTATTTGCTTAGCAAATCTTTTCACTCAGAGTGTAAAGAAATTAGAATCTCTAAGTTAAAAATAAAATGACTTTATAATAATAACTGTATGCTTAATATAACATGGGTGTTGGATTTCATGCTCTAGTGTAGATTTGTATGTAAGACCTTAATGTCCAAGTTAAAATGATTCTATACTTCATAAGGGTGGATGACTACATCCTCAATCAAAGACAAGGTGAGACTTGTTCACAGAGTGAACTTCAGTCTGTTTTGATCACTTGTGATTTTGTGTCCAGCACACCTGCAATTTCTAGTCTTAAAATAAGAAGATGCTAAATTCGGAAAGGAATTTAAAAGTAGGTCACCTTTAATGTGGAGAGAGAAACCCTCCAAAGCAAACACTGAGAAAATAACAAAAATATCATGAAAAAAATCAAAGGAATTTAAATGCTATGCTAGGAAATATTCACATAGGACAAAGAAAAGGATGCCAAGAAGCATAAAGGAACAAAAGAGAAATAAGATCCACACAAAGTACACTTAGCTGTGAGAGTTGCTGCATGGGGCTGATTTTGCTGTGGCTGTGAGGAAAATACTTTCATGTTTGTTTTATTTAGACTTCATTTAGTGTTTCAGAATGCAAGCAAGTAAGATGGATGGATTAAGGAAACATCATGCTTAATCATGAAAAAAATTTTGTTTCCTTCTGAAACAAAGTTTTATTTAAAAACAAGTGTCTAGATTCCAACATATGGAATCATGAAAAATTTTAAGAGTTGTTCTGAAATTTAGTTCTAACCAATATTCAGTATATAACCTTAAAGAGGTTAGGGGGAGAAAACTGGATCTGCCAGGAGTGGAGGCTGAACTAAGCAATATTAGGACAGTGGGACTTTGGGACCACCTGCTGCCGGGGAAGGGGCAGGGGGATGGGGAGTTGTAGAGAAGAGAGAATCACCTGATGTTGTGGGAGGGGGAAGGGACCTTGAATAAGGATATACAAGGATAGAAAGTGTAACTTCTTTGTTCATAATAATAAAATAAAAAAGTACAGAAAAAAAGAATAAAACTAGAAATTTATGGCATACTAGACCTTAGGGACGCAAGTGATCCTGTCATACCTCAGTGAGTAGCTTGTTAAAGTCCCCTGTTTGATCTAGATTTGTGTCCAATAGCTGATTGTAAACCAGGAGTAGATCCTTTATAATGGGTTGGAGTGAAATGTCTGTGTGGATCTTACCAATAAAATCTTTTAGCAAGCCTAAAAAAAAAAAGAAAAGAACAGTAAATTTAATCAAAGGTTTGGAAAGGGGGCCAAAAATATACAAGAGAGGCAGAGTAGTATAATAGTTAACAGAACGGAAGATGGAATCATACTTGGGCTTACATTTTGGGTTTCTCATTTGTTACCTGAGAAACTCAGGGAAAGATTGTTAACTTTAAATTGCTCCACCAGTAAAATTAAGTTTCTAAATGTCAAAGGTGATCATGCACGACTGTGATCCCCACAGTCAAGAAGCTAAAGCAGAAAGATTGCCACAAGTTCAAGGCTCACCAGAGATACAAAGCAATACCCAGTCAATGACATATATGCTAATGATGAGCAACATCCACATTTAAGACTGTTGAGGAAGCTGAATCTTTAAAATACCATGGACATATATATATATCCTGAATATTTGTTCAATGTCATTTAAAAAATATGACTTTTAATTGTTAGAGATTCCAAAAGATTCAATATTCTAACCAGTAAATACTATAACTAAGAACCTATTAAATTCCAACATAAACTTAAAGGGTTTCATGTTGATTCTTTATTATTCACAAAAAATCCTATGCGTGTTAAAAAGATACTGAATAAATTAATTAATAGTCAAGATATAATTTAAATTTGGACTTGGAGAAAGAAGCAATGATATTCTAACTTAAGTACTCCATCTTCACTCAGTATAAACAGAAAAGTCCAGATGCATTCACATTGCCCCTTACAGAAGAGCTGTACAGGTGAACAAAGACTGTAGGGCCCTTGGGTACATTTTGTAGCAGCAAACTATCTTCATATTCTCACCTGGAGTAATCAAGGATGAAAATATACATCTTGGGAACTGACTTGATTATCTTTACATCTTTATTCTACTCATCCTGTACACACTGTGTCCTAATGGCTACACATTTTCGCCTCTACTCTATGACCAATACCTCCTTGTCTTTCAAGATTCCTCTCAAATAGCACCACCTGCAAAGCCTTTGCTGGCTCCCAAGGCAGCATCAAAATTCCCCTACCTTGTCCATTGTCCATTTTATATTCATGGAAGGGGAATTAAAAACTAACGAACTCAAACCAACACTTCTGTTCAACAAATAATTGCTCAATTTATTACCTTACTTTGTTTGTACAGATGAAAACACATAACTTCAAAATTCAGCACCCGCTTTTCTGAAAGAGAGAAAGCATTAAGAGCTTGGGATAGGGCCAAACTCTCAATACCCTAGACGGGAGATTTTCCCCATGAACTCTTTCTGCAACAAACTCCCAGATGAGAATTTACAAAAGGTTCTTAACTTCATAGGAGAGAGAGGTTGGGCAGGAATTGAGATAAACACAAAAATAGAGATACAATGCTGTCTTAAATTCCTTTTCCCTAGGTATTTGAGTTCAGAGCAGATGTTTGCAAAGCAGTGTTGAACTATGAGAGTAGGCAGATGATGAACTATTCCTGGGCATTCAAGGAAGACACAAAATGCTTAGGATATGCTTGATTTCTTCTGATGCTGCAAACTTTCTGGCCATGTTTAGCAGATCCAAAATAAAAATGCTTTTGTTTTAAAGTATAAACAGTGCAAGATAATAATGTTCACAACACCTTAGATGACATCACCTTGCCCTATAAGTAAAGTAACTGATCTATCTATCAAGGAACACACCAGAGACTAAGCTATAGAATCATCTGGATTTTTTTTCCTCCACTCACTCATTTATAAATCTTCTAACATTTCTACAATATCATGCAACATGATGGAAATATTATAAAGCCAAATATAAGATCACGATCTCAAAATTCACATGGAACTACAGTTGTAATCAGTATGATAATAGAAATACAGAAAGCAGTAAGACTGTATGAATGGAGAATTGAGCTAGCACAGAGGTGAAGAAGGAGTATGGGGAAATATACCTCGAGAAATAAGGAATGAGATCAAAACATGAATAGATTCATGAAGGTGAAGAGCATGGTCAAAGGCACTCTAGGCCACAATACTAGTGTTTAGAAATATCTTATGTTAGAAGAAAATATTGTAACTTTAAGAAAGAAGAGAAAGAGTACAATAATGGAAAGTTCCGGGTATAGAGTGGTATAAACATAAATAAGATCCAGTTCAAGGGTAAAAACTGTTTCCATCATGGCCTCATAAAGTATATTAATCATTAAAGTCTTCATTTTAACAGCATTCAGAACACGTAAATTGGAGAATCAGAATGTGCACTGAAGACCTTCTGCCTAACAAAACTCTATCAAAACTGAATCCTAGAAAGAGTTTTTTGTACAGATAGATTAGTGGTGTTCCTTTTTTATGCCTACAGAGTACTAGGAGTTTTCTCTTTGCTTTTTTCTCTATTTTACCCAATTTTTTATATAGAATTCAAAGGCCCAATCAGAATTAAAATACTGATCCAATCTCAAGTAGAAAGGGAAATTTTCTGTCTGACCATGGTCAAGTTGAGACTCTGCTTCTCTCCTGTCATATTTGATCTGAATCTTCATTTCTTCCTTTCTATGTTTCTGGCTTAGTTGTCTTCATATTTAAACTAGACTGCCAGCTCTTCTGAGTAAGCAGTTTGCCTGCTGCTGCTATTAACCCGTATCAGCTTCTGAAACCCCTTACAGTGTATCTCTTTCTAGGAACACAATTATTTTTTATTTCTCTGGAAAAGCCTCCTAAACTGCAGCTCCAGTGTGCTGTGTTTGTCTGGTGGTTCACCTTGGTAGTGTGAGGTTATAGGTAGGCCTGAAACCTTCTCCAGCTTTCATTGTTCTCATCTGGCAGTTCTTCCCATTCCTGGGACAGATGCATGTTTGCCCAGTACAAAATAGGCCAGCTTCTATGGCCAGTCACTTCCCATCATCAAGATGGAAACAGTGAGAACTGGCATAGTGCCCAGTTTATCCTTGTGATTTGCAGCTCACCCCTTAAAGCTCTTTGTCTAATTTGGCTTCCTTTATTTTATCTACATCTTCTCATCCCACTTCCCTTCTCCAACTTCCATTAATTGACATTAAAGTGAGATCCTCACATGTACTGTTTACCAGCTCCTCAAATTTCACAAAATCTAGTTCTTGGAAAAAGCCTGGTTCTACGACAAAACCTCAAATGGATGTACCTTCCAACGTGTTTCCTAAGACATAAACCAATGCTTTGAATCATGACTAGAAAAGGGCTTGCATCTTATGTCTGCCTTACATTTCTTATATCACTTCATATCACCCTTTCTCCTATACTATTTTTCTCTCAAAATAGTCCATAGTTTTCTGTTTCGCTAGTGTATATTCCAAATGACCCCTCTTGCTTCCATATTCTCTTTCTGCCTAAAATATATTTTTGTAGATTCCTGTAACCTTTATTTTTTTGAAGTTGATATTATTTCTGAGAAATCCTCTAAAAAGTCTGTATTACTAAGCAATTATCTCTCATTGTATACCGAGAGCACCCAATAGCATATGTCATGATCACTACTTATATAAACATTCATTATTTATTGTATCTGTCTTCCTAAGTAGCCAAGTCTAGCTTTCCTTACTACAGTGTATTCCAACATGTTGAACTCCCAATTTCCAGTGTCAACTCATCAGCTATGAATAGACAATAGCCTTCTCAATAGCCAGCTGTAAATAGAGACTTCTCTTTTTCACACTTCCTCATGGTCATTTTTAAATGATCACTCACTGGTTTATATTAATTATAAATGTGTGCCTGATGGCTCAGGCTTGTTATTAGCTAGCACTTGTACTTAAATTAACACATTGCTATTCATTTATGTATTGCCATATAACTTATGGCTTATAGGTTCTTTTACAAATTGCTTCTTGTGTTGCTCAGAGCATCTGCCTTGACTCTACCCTTTGTCATCTCTGACTTGAGTTTCAATACACCACCTAACCTTTTTTTATGTGGATATTGGCCAAAATAGCTTTATTTATTAACCAATGTGAAAAACACATATTCACAGTGTATACAAAGATCATACCACAGTATTTCCCCTTTTCTTTCTAATTATGAAGGAATATTTTCAATATAACATAGTAAAATAACATAATAATACAGTTATTAAGCAAGAATTACAGTTATTAAACCTCTTTATATTTGACAAAATTAAAGAAAATAGTATATTATTTATATTATCTTTGTGAGTCTAAAGTTTCATATTTAATTTACCTTTTGTTGTAATTAAGTAAAATTATAATTATACCCATCTAGTCTTCAACTACATCAAAGACCTCAGAAGGATATTATATTCCCTAAGTAAATCGGAACTGCATTGCAAGCATCTTTCAAAATTCTATAATAACAGAAGTATTTGGTTGCCTGAACAGTCATCCTAAGTTCCTCGCAACATTGGAGCATCCATCTTCCGTTTACAGGCCTAGCGTCTCTGGCAGACCATTTAGTGTGGGAGGAAATTTAAAAGACTCTCCTGCATATATTGACAGAGGTTGTCAGTCACTTTCCTCTGTGTTCTGCAGCATGTCTGACACTTTGTTCTATGAAGCAGGAGCCTGAAGGTCCATCCCACCATATTTTGATGAAGTTTATTTGTCCTTTTTCTATGGGTCCTAAATGTCCAGTTTATATAGCACACTGTCAAGCAGTCCAGGCAAGAGCATTTTGCCCAAATGGTTAGCCTTGCCACATTGAAAGCAAACTCCAGAAAAATTTTCTTCAATGCCCAACATCTCTGAAGTGAATTTGTACTGCCAGGAGCAGATGTGTCTCATTCTCATAAAAAACCACTTCGTAAATATAACACCAGTGGCACAGACACTAAGACTAACAATCAATAAATGGGACCTTCTGAAACCAAGAAGCTTCTGTAAAGCCAAGGACACTGTCAACAGGACAAAATGACAGACTACAGAATAGAAAAAGATTTTCACCAACCCTACAAGTGATTGAGGATTGATCTCTTGAAATATATAAAGAACTCAAGAATCTAGAGCCCAAAACCTTGAATAACCCAATCAAAAAATAGGGTTCAGAACTAAAAAGGGTATTCTCAGCAGAAGAATTACAAATGGATAAAAGCACTTGAAAAAGTACTCAACATCTTTAGCCATCAGAGAAATGCAAATCAAAACATTTTGAGATACCACCTGACACCTGTCAGATTGGCTAAACTAAAAGACACTGATGACAGCCTATGCTGGAGAGGTGGTGGAGCAAGGGGAACACTCTTCCATTGTTGGTGGGAGTGCAAGCTTGTTCAGCCACTCTGGAATGCCATATGGCAGTTTCTCGGAAAACTGGGAATCAGTCTCCCCAAGGATCCAGTAAATTCCCTACTGGTTGTATATTCTAAAGATGCACAGTCACACTCCAAAGGCAATAGCTGAACTATGTTCATAGCAGCATTATTTGTAATAACAAGAACCTGGAAGCAACCTAGATGTCCCTCAACTAAAGAATGGATTAACAAACTGTGGTACATCTACACAATGGAGTACTACTCAGCAATAAGGAAAAATGATATCCTAAAATTTGCAGGCAAATGGTTGGTTTTGGAGAATATCCTCCTGAGTGGGGTATCTCAAACCCAGAAAGATAAGCAGGGGATGTACTCACTCATTAGTAGACTCTAAACAAAAAAGCAAAAAGCAAAGCATATCCAAGCTGCAAACCACAACCACTGAACAGCTTGGGATT
This sequence comes from Sigmodon hispidus, assembly GCA_004025045.1. Taxonomy (NCBI): domain Eukaryota; kingdom Metazoa; phylum Chordata; class Mammalia; order Rodentia; family Cricetidae; genus Sigmodon; species Sigmodon hispidus. Next base: position 67,800 of record PVIH01010637.1, read on the forward strand.
TGAAGCACCTTGGACAGGCACCTTGGATCACACTCCCTCTAGAGGAACACCTGACTCAGTCTTGCTGCAGTGGGGAGGGGAGGAGGAAACTGAATCTGCCAGGAAGTGGATGCTGGGGAGGAGATGGGGAGATGTGGAGAAGAGAGAGTGACTGGAGGGGGTGGGAGGGGGAAGGGATCTTGAATAAGGATATACAGGGATAGAAAATGTGACTTTATTCATAATTAAAAGAAAAGAAAAACCCCCAATGTTAAAAGAAATACTTTTTTTTAAATTTAAGTATCTTTTATTTCTTTTACATACTAATGACAGATCTTATCATCCTTTGGCCCTCTCCACATAAAAAAATACTTTTTAAATTTTATTTAATTATTAATAAAATTCATTTACATAGCCTCCACTGTTCCCTTTGTCTCCCCTTCTCCCACTTCTTCCCTCCTTCAACCCAGCCTCCCATCTACTCCTCAGAGGATATAAGGCCTCCCTTGAGTAGTCAACACAGGTTGTTATAAGAAGATGAGGCAGAACCCATCATTTTCTCCCTGTATCAAGGCTGAACAAGGCATCCCACCACAGGGAGTGGGCTCTAAAAAAAAAACCAAAAAACAAAAACAAAAAACAGTTCACTCAGAGGGACTAGGGGATTAGTTTGGTATCACACAGGCTCTCCAGTTGGCAGTGCAGAGTGCATGAGTGCATGACCTCTCATTAGTTCAGGTCAGCTGACCCTCCATTGTGCTTTTGACCCTCCTTCCTTGATATTCTAGTTGCTTCTTCATCTCTTCAACTGAGCTCCAGATGTTTGGTCAAGTGTTTGCTTTGAGGGTTTCTACATCTCCTTTAATCAATTATTGGACGTAAGTACTATGATTTGGGTAGTTGATTTGACAGTTTGGGTAGTCATCAATCTGACTACAGGGGAAGACTAATTCAGGCACCCTCTCCAGCACTGCTACATGGGCCTGCCTAGTGGATTTCTGTGGCTTTATCTAGCACCGGATTTCCCCTTAAATACATAGTAACACAGTCTGATGGAATTTCCTTCATTGCTCATCTTTCTATCCTTGCCCCAACTTGCCACTCTCCAACCTTCATGTTCCTACCCCCTTCCTCCACCTTCTATAGCTCCTCACACTGTAACCAGGAGATCTTAACTATTTCCCCTCTCTGGGGCAATCGGTTCCTCCTCTCTACCTATTTTCTCTGAGGTTGTGAAACCTAGCCTGGTCATCCTTTGCTATGTGTTTACTATATACTATCTATTTTTGAAGAGTACATACCATGCATGTCTTTTGAAGTTTGGGTTACCTCATTCAGGATGATTTTTTCTAGTTACATCCATTTGGCTACAAATTTCATGATGTCATTGTTTTGTTTTGTTTTGTTTTTTTGCCATTGAGTAATACTTCACTGTATAAATGTACCAAGTTTTCTTTTTATTTTTTTACTTTTATTTCTATAGAACAAAGCCTCATTTATTATGCATGTATCCCTTTGTTCCAACTCCCTTCTTACTCACAACACCTCCTGGTCAGTCTTCAGCCTCTCCGCTCCACAACCCCTCCCCAGAAAATACACCAAGGTAGATTAGCTCAGCATCCACTCCAGGCAAGTCCCATTTCCTCATTCTAATATCAAGACTGAGTTAGGTGTTCCTCTGGAGGGAATGGGCTCCAAGGTGCCAGTCTATGCACAGAAACAGAATCTGAACCCTTCCCTTGAGGCTCCACATACTGCCCACATCAGTGGACAGTTGACTATACTTGCAGGGCCTAGTTTCTTTTCCTGGTGGTTCCCAGGTAGCTGTACCAGATTCAGTGAGCTCCCCAATGCTCCAGCTAGCCATCGATATGAGAATTTTCTTCATAATTCCTAACTTTTTGTTCATATAGAGTCTCCTCCTCTGGTCTTAGCTGGACCAGGGATTCAGCCCAGTGCTCAGTCATGTGTCCCTGACTCTACTCCTATTCATTGTTGAATGTAAGTTCTGTTATGGCACTTAGGGTGATTATTCTATTCCATGGCACTTAGTTCGATTTTGGGGGAAGTCTTGCTTAGACAACACCTTCTCTATTGGATGGAGACCTATGCAGGGACATCCTGTGAGTTCTTGAAGTTCTCTAGCACCTGGTCTTTTTCCAACCTCATATTTGCTTCCTCTATTAAGATCTCCATTTCTTTTTTTTTCTCTTCTCTCCTTGATGTTTCTCTCACTTAATCATATCTTCTCTCCTGATTTGTTCATACCCCTTCTTGGTTGCAACCTATTAATGCTTTCAATTAGCTAAGGAGATCTTCTCAATTTTCTCTTCCTAGGAGATTCCCTGAATGTCTCTCTTAAGTTCCTTCAGATCCCAAGCTGTTCAGTGGTTATAGTTTATAGTTTGTAGCTTGGGTGTTCATTGCTATTTTTTTAAAAGACCACTAATGAGTGAGTACTTCCCCTGATTATCTTTCTGGGTTTATTGTACCTTGCTCAGAAGGATATTCTCCTAATCCATCCATTTGCCTGCAAATTTCAGGATGTTATTTTTTTTAATGCTGAGTAGTACTCCATTGTATAGATGTACCACAGTTTGTTAATCCATTCTTCACTTGAGGTATATCTAGGTTGTTTCCAGGTTCTTGCTCTTCCAAATATTGCTGCCATGAACATAGTTGAGCTCATGCTTTTGAGGTACAAATGTGTATCTTTAGGGTTTATGCCCAATAGTGGTATTGTTGGATCCTTGGGGAGATTGATTCCCACTTTTCTGAGAAACCTCCATACTGCATTCCAGAATGGCTGAACAAGTTTACATTTCCACCAACAATGGAGGAATGTTTCCCTCACTCTGCATCCTTTCCAGCATAGGCTATCATCTGTGTTTTTAATTTTAGTCATTCTGACAGTTGTAAGGTGGTATCTCAAAGTTGTTTTGATTTGCATTTCTTTGATGTCTAAAGATGTTGAGCACTTTTTCAAGTGCCTTTCAGCCATTTGTAATTCTTCTGCTGAGAATACCCTTTTTAGTTCTGAATCCCATTTTTAATTAGGTTATTTAGGGTTTTGGGCTCTAGTTTCTTGAGTACTCTATGTATTTTAGAGATCAATCCTCTGTCACTTTTAGGGTTGGTAAGAATCTTTTCCCATTCTGTTGGCTGTCGTTTTGTCTTATTGACTGTGTCATTGGCCTTACAGAAGCTTCTCAGTTTCAGGAGGTCCCACTTATTGATTGTTGTTCTTAGTGTCTGTGCTACTGGTGTTATATTTAGGAAGTGTCTACCTGTGCGCATGTGTTGGAGGGTATTTCCCACTTTCTTTTCTATCAACTTCAATGTAGCTAGTTTTATGTTGAAGTCTTTGATACACTTGGATTTGAATTTTCTACATGATGATAGGCTTAGATCTATTTGCATTTTTCTACACACTACCATTCAGTTATGCCTACACCATTTGTTGAAGATACTTTCATTTTTTCCATTGACTATTTTTGCCCTCTTTGTTCATGGGTGTGTGGGTTAATGACAGGATGTTAGATTTGATTACACTGATCCACAAGTCTGTTTTTATGCCAGTACCTGGCTGATTTTATTACTGTAGCTCTATAGTATAGCTTGAAGTCAAGGATGGTGATGCCTCCTGAGGTTCTTTTGTTGAGCAAGATTTTTATGGCAATCCTGGATTTTCTGTTATTCCAAATGAAATTGAGCATTGTTCTTTGAAGTTCTGTAAGAAATTGTGTTGGGATTTTATGGAAATTGCATTTGATCTAAAGATTGCTTTTGGTAAGATTACCATTTTTGCTATGTTAAGTCTACCTATCCTGGAGCATGGGAGATCTTTCCATTTTCTGATATCCTCTTCAATTTCTTTCTTCAGGGATTTAAAGTTATTGTCAAAGAAATCTGTTCCCTTTTTTGGTTATAGTTACACTAAAGTATTTTTTTTTATTTTAAATTTTTATTTTTTATTATGAATAAAGAAGTCACATTTTCTGTCCCTTAATCAAGGTCCCTTCCCACTTCCACCCCATCAGGTCATTCTTTCTTCTCCACATCTTTCCATCCTCGCCATGAGCAGGTGATTCCAAGATCCCAAGGTCCCAATATTGCTTAGTTCAGCCTCTACTCCTGGCAAATTCAGATATTTAATGGTATTTGCAGCTATTATGAAGGGTAATAGTTACTTTATTTTTTTTCAACCATTTTATCTTTAGTGTATAGGAGGGCTACTGATTTTTTTGAGTTAATGTTGTATACTGCTACATTGTTGAAGGTCTCCCTTTTCATTTCTGACTCTGTTAATTTGGATTCTTTCTCTCCTCTCTCTCTCTCTCTCTCTCTCTCTCTCTCTCTCGTAGCGGGAAATCAGGAACTACATATGTGAATGATTGCGTCATAGGACTGGAGATGAGCGGGGCGTGGTTAACTGGAAAGGATTCCGGAAGTAGACCTTCGAGGGAGAGGACCAGGACAGGAAGCCGTCATTCTCTCGCGAGAGTTCCCAACCGGGTGAGCAGAGCAGTTCGGCCCAGCTACCCGGGAGTTTAGACGTACGGCGTGGGGATGAAGAATCTTCCTTAGAAAGGCTCCGGCGCACTGCAACCTCATCCTGTCATCTTCTCTTAAAACCGGCTCTGTTTTGTAAGCGATTTTCACAAAATAAACCCCATTTAAAACATATCTCAGGGCGGGTTTTTACCGCGATAGTTGGCGCCTGAACACGGGGCTAATTCTACAAACCTGCCAGGTTCCTCACTCACCCACGGAGCTGGTCTGAACTTGGTTATCAGCTGCACACAAGCCTCCTGTACGCAACCAGGAAAGAATCTACCCGCAGCAGACCTCCTGAGAGACGGATTGACCCATTCTAGTGGAGCACGCCTGGTAGGATTTGTTGAAAGATCTGAGAAATACCCTCCCAGCCGAATCGCCACCTCGTTTCCCACACCATTGCTGCCGCTGCTGATCACGACAGCGACATCTGCTGGCCGTAAGTTCTCATTACATCTGAGTATATTTTTTTCTTCCTTTTCTTTTCTACATATTTTTTTCCTTTCTACAATGTCTTACCAGATAAATGTTCAGAATTTTTCTCACTTTGTCACAGTGGTGATAGAGGATTATTTCCAGGATTACACATTTGGAGGTTATCTCCACCCAGGAGTTCTTTTGCTTTTTTGTGTGATAATATATTTCATACTTACCCATTTTAAGGCATCTCAACATAGAGAGTATGAGGCTAAGATGTCTGGCATGGATGAACGCATTAAGACACTCCAGAAACTCATTGTTTCCATAGAAGAGAGGTCTACTTTGATCACAGAAGAATTTAGAGCTCATATTACTGAAAATTTTAGGAAATTGGATCAAAAATTTTAAAAAATGGATGAAAATTTTAGGATAATGGATGGAAACTCTAGGAAATTTGAACAGAAGATAGTAGAATGGATAGATGTGGAGACAGGGAGGATTTCCCATTCTATGAAATTGTTGGAGAGATCATTTATAGAAGACTATGAAACACTAGAAAAGACCATTACCACTAGGTTACAAGATTATGAAGCTCGCTTGGAGGTTTTAGAAAAGGATCTTGAGGCAACACCTGCTCAAGATAACCCAGAGCCCCCACTTAAACAGTGCTACTGCAGGGAAGGTTCTTTACCTAGAGTGGTTACCATGAGGGGACTACCCCTCATCCCTCCAACTCTATTCTCCGTTGTGGCAGAGGCCAAAAAACCACAACCACGTGGAAGGGCTTCTGACAATGTGGGATACAATTATGAACCTATACCCATGAAGGATTTAAGGACAATAAAGGAAGCCATAGTGAACTATGGTGTACACTCATCTTTTGTGAGGCAATCCTTGAACTCATGGTCAGCACAGAATCGAGTAATTCCTGATGACTGGAAGAATTTGTCAAATGCAGTGTTGAACGATGGCCAAAACTTCCAGTGGAGGAATTGGTTTAGAGAAGAGGCTAAAGCCTTGGAATCTCGAGATCAAACTGGAAATGTTACCGTCTCCAAGGACCAAATCTTTGGGGAAGGCCAGTTTGCTGATTTATCAGTTCAGGCTACTTATGATGACCATGCTCTGTTGCTGTGTTGTACTGCCGCCTTAAATGCTTGGGAAAAGGTTTTGGACCCAGGACAGAGAATTGAGTCATATACCCAGATTAAACAAGGTCCAATGGAGCCTTATACAGACTTTTTACAGAGGTTGACTCAGGCTGTAAA
>PVIH01010638.1:0-16616 GCA_004025045.1 Sigmodon hispidus
TTCACCAACCCTACAAGTGACAGAGGACTGATCTCTAAAGTATATAAAGAGCTCAAGAATTTAGAGCCCAAAACCTTGAATAACCCTATCAAAAAATGGGGTTCAGATCTAAAAAGGGAATTCTCAGCAGAGGAACTACGAATGGCTGAAAGGCACCTGAAAAAGTGCTCTTCATCCTTAGCCATCAGAGAAATGCAAAGCAAAATCTTTTAAAAGACAAAGACTTTAAATACTCTGAGTGAAATCAAGGACTTGGTGAGAAACAAGAGTCTCTCCTGGTGTGCTGCCCACAGAGATTACAAAGACAGTGCCAAGATATTCAGAGACACCTCCTGAACTGTGGGTACTTTTCATTGTGGTAAGTCAACCCAAGACAGCATCAGCTATTGAAATAACAAAAGTTCTAAAGACACGAACAGAACCACAGGCCTAGGGCTGTGCTATGGCCCTGCTGCCCTGACTCTTCTCAATTCAAGCTGGAGTCTCTAGCTCTGTTTTCAGTACAGAAATCTGTCCTTCTGGTATTCAAGACTTTTATGTGTACCGTGTGTGTGGTCAAAGAGTAAGCTTACATTCTCATCTTGAAATAATTGTGATAAATAAATTACAATAGCCCAGCAGCACAAGGTTCATTCCCATGGGAACCACAAGATGTTTATATTCCTGCAAGTCAGCCTCAGCCTGAACCCAGAAGCTCAGTCCCCAAGGAAGTTTACAGAAGACCCTGGCTGAAAGTTGGGGATAGGAAAGGGATGGAGTTTAGTCCTGGAACATTCTTCTGGAGTCCTTTTTTGTTCTCTGGAACAGCCCTAGGACAACTGTGTCTCTATCATTCCTCATGCTTCTCAACCTCAGACTCCACACTAGCCAAGACTGTACCTTCCTCAGCCTTCTACCATTCAAGGAAAGAGGACTGCAGGAGCATCCTTGAGGATCATGGGAGGATTGTGGATGGATTTTCAGGATCTGTGGAAGAATTTGTGAATCTGTGGAAGGATTGTGGGAGGATCATTCAGGGATCTGTCAGAGATCTGTGGATCTTTGGGAGGATTGTAGGAATGTCTTCAGGAAGCCTCCAGCAACCATTTTTTCTGCAGCCACCTTGTTGAGTGGTTAGTGTGGAGCCTGCAATGTGACTGTCCTGTGCTGGTGTGGATGGGGCCAACTGCTTGGTTAGACTCAGGCTCCCTTTGCTCCTCTGGTCCTTCTTCCTTTGTTTTCTTAAAAATTTTAGAAACATCATTTATTTTGAAATGTTAGAATTCACTATGTCCTAGTCTTTAGGCTCCTTCCCACCCTCCCCCTGCTATGCCAGCTCCCATCCTCCCACCCCACTTTGCTGCCTATGATCAGTCCCCTGCTCCTGGTGATCAGTTCTTTACTCCTGGATAAGGCTGGCTTCACTTTCATGCCAGGTTTCATCACTTTACAGTGTTTGGCTTCACTCATTTTTATAACTCACCCACTGTGCACATTCCCATCTTGCCCCTTGTGAAGTAATGATTAACTATGAGTAATGTCCAATAATAGCATCTTAATATAACATAGCTATGGTTATTATCACCATAGATTTGTAATTACCATCATTGTTATCATTAGGAGGAAGAGTGGAAACCTCCTTCATTGGTTTACCAAGCATTTATGAAAGTTCTTCATCACTATTCAATCTACTGACAGCAGTATTCTCATTAACAAGCAATGCCCCATCATATGCTTGGAAAAGGAAGGTGGACAGTCAGCAAACAGAAGAAATCTGATTTTGTCTCATCTCATCGCTCCTCAAATGTCAGTCCTCCTTCATTCTTTTTTAGGTTTCTGGATTACTGAAGGACTTTTTAGAGATTGTAAAATAAAGAGTTCTCTTGAGTAGTAAATTACCTTACTTTGTCAGAACCAGGGTACGCTGCTGGGGAAATGGCTCTGTGGATAAGAGTGCTTGCTGACCAATAAGGAAGTCCTGACTTCAAATCCCCAGCATCCATATACAAACTGTGTCTCTTATACTCATATCCCAGCACTGTGTAAGGTACAGAAACAGGAGGATTACAGAGGCTTGCTGACCACCAGCCTAGCTCCAGAGCTGAACACTGACATCCTCCTCGGGACCCTATGCTTGCTCGGGCTCCATCACAAAGTACACAAACACCATATACATTTGTGCAAAAAAAATAAACAAATGTATTTATAAATAGAATAAGTATCTTAGTTTGATCTCCCAAATACACATTTTAAAAAGCAAAGCAAAAGCCTGGGCCTGGTGGCATATCATATTTGTGATCCCAACACTGAAACAGCAGAGATAGGTAGTAACTAAAGTAGACTCTGAAGACATCAAAACTGTCAGACCTAGGAGACCATCCCAGGATAAACCTTCTCTGGATTCTTCTCCATCCAGTGGTTCTGGATTGTGGGTCATGCTCATCCTAATACTTCTTTCCATTCCTTCACACACTGATCAGAGTTCCAGGAGAAATAGGTGGACTAGGCTACAGCTGGCTACAAAACTGAGTATATTGTGGTACAACACATAGGGGGACCTTAGTGACACACACTGTAGCTTTATTCTCTTGTAATTATTGTTCCCTTTCCAACTACATCCTGTGAAGGCTGGGGAACACAGTGGAGGCAAACATTCCTTTCAAGCTAGAGCAAGTGACTAGCATAGCCATTTCAATCCCTTCATATTTAAGGCAAAAATCAAAAAAACAAACAAAAATACTTGGGGTTATCAGAAAGCTCTATCACTTAGAAATAGAACCTAACTGTAGGTCTTAGGCAAAGGCTTCAATGCCTTGTACCTAAAGGATTCCACTACCACATGTCACAAGTTTCAGGGGCAGTAGGACTGTACATCTCTTATCTTCCAGCTCTGCCAGCTTTGCAATGAGGTTTTACCCTAATGATCTCAGGGTGACAGCTGCACCTGCATGCACCCTGAGCTTTTGAAACAGAAAAAGACAAAAGGGCAGAAGGTGAAAGAATGTGTGTCGATTGTGTCCTTTTGAACAGCTTTCCCAAATCCTTATCCAGTAACTGAACTTCCACCTCACTGAGTAGCATCCTGATATGTGTGCATCTCAGTTCCCAAGGAAGTCTGAAGATCCTGAATCTTTTTTTCAGCAGGCTAACTACCATCCCAAATTAAATCAGAATGTCGTCAACAGTGGAGAAGGAGAGATTGGAAGTGTCTGCCAAAAGAATGGTGTTTGAAGCAAGAAGTAAGGTCACCACAGACATCTGTGAAGGAAAAACTCGAGGTCTAACTCAGGCTATAAAAGCATAATAGGAAGTTACAGTGGAAAGTTTCCTTGGCTATGACTCCCAAGGCCAAGAATAAAGTCCCAGGTGTTGGGTACAAGTGAATTCTGAAGTGAAGTGGAGCATGTTCTACATACTTTGAGCCATTAGTGTCCAGCATATACTGGGTGCCAATGCATAACCCTAGTACACGTATGCTGGATTAGAGTAGGCCTGCCTTCAAACATCCTGGAAAACTCCCAACAGAATAGGACTTTGTCCTGGAGGTGATAGAATACAGAGACTGGCATTTGACCCTGCCCTGACAGAGACTGGAACAGGAACTGAAGCTTAGTCCAGGCCTAAGAGAAGAACAAAGGAGTTGCCTGAGTTCAGAGTGTGATGTAAGTCCTTCAAAGGTAGGGGAGAGGGATTGTAGGTGTTTTTATTTGTTTGTTTTTTCATTTTGTTCTGTTTTCAAAAACTAGATGTGAGACAGCACAGAACCAACATATTCTGGGTTTGCTTTTCAAGTGTAAAGGCCGAAGGTCAATCAGATACCACAGCCTTTCTTAATCACCATAGTAGTTGACTAGTTCTAAGGAGGATGCCTGCCTCCTGGTCAATCTGAGACACTTGTAGATATGTCTGTTACACTACCAACTGACAAACAGCTCCACCTTCTACTTCCAAGAGAATTTTTAGGCTGGATGATAGTTTATGTGATTACTGGGCAATAAAGGATTCTTACTGGTTCACAGAGCTGGTTTCTCCTGTTTCTTATGCTTCAAAATCAGTGGTTCACAACCTGTGAACCAGGACCTTCTTGGGAGTAATATATCAGATATCTTGTGTATCCAATATTTAAAACTCATAACAGTAGTAAAAATACAATTAGGAAGTAGCAACAAAATAATGTTATGGTTGGGGGGAGGGTTCCAATAACATGGCCTGTATTAAAGGACCACAGCGTGAGAAGGGTTGAGAATCACTGTGCCAAAATATGAGGTCTGAAACATCACTGGAAAAGGACTGCAAACGCTTCTGAGCAAAACCATGGAACTAGTTGGTAAGATCTCTTTGAAGTATCAATTTGGTTATGCAAAGATCAAGAGGAGCAACCACAGGGAATGGCTACATTATGCTCTCAGAAGCATAATTTCTGATAACCAAAAGGCTCTTCATCTCCCAAACAGATTAACAAGTTTGACGAGAAATCAATGGGTGTAAAACAGGTGGAGGATGACAATGTTGATCTTCTAGTGCTGGACTCACTCTAGTTTTGTGCTCCTTGAACATTGAGCAAATATGTACAAGGCATGTCAGGCAAGGGGATGGCAAACAGCACACTTGTCATGGATTCTCACAAGTCATAGTTGAGCCTTGTCAATGCATCATACTTTCAGCAATTAAAATTGTCAGTTGTTTTATTTCTATGTAACATTGTTTGGGACCTGATGGGATTCTAAATATATGCATGGGGAAATGTCCTATATGTGAAAATCAGAAGTTGGATTAGAAATGGATCTTTTTGGATGACTGGCCCTTCTATGTTTGGCATCCCTCCCAGAATATAAAGAAAACAGCAGAGAAGAGCAGAAAGAAGCAAATCTGGTCCACACTTCATAAGTATAAAACTTTCCTGAATATAGAGCATGTGGACAAATATGATGACATATTTCATTTAAAATTACTTCAGACATATACTCTATAAAAAAAATGAGCCAAATGTGATACACACCTTAGATTTCTAATATCAAGAAGCTACAGCAGGAGAATCACGAATTCAAGGAGCTTGGACTATATAGAGAGACCTTTTCTCAAATATATTCCCTTTTTAATATTAAAGGATCCCTTCTGAGTTGTTACAGGCCATTAGTTTCCTTTTGGGTACAGTTGTGTACTTTTTGATTTGACTATCTTGTGTCCAGTTCATATTTCTCCATGTTCATAGAGTATCATGAAAAAAACTTGTTACCTGCCTTGATGAAATCCAGCTACATTGACCTCATTTTTCTAATACAATCATCTAGTAGTGCTTCTAAGTAAAAAATGGGCTGGTACAGCATGACTTACTCTTTATGAATGAACCCAGCATCACTTGAATTTTTAGATTCCTTTAGATACCACCTTAATATTTCCTCAAACTAAGTATGGGTATGAATCTGAGAGGACTGATAACTGAGTTTGATGGGGTGCATGATGTAAAATCACCAAATTTTATTTATATTTATAAAGATTTCCTCAAACTCTGTAGGGACTATCTTGCTATCTTGGGATTTCTAAAGTTTGGTTTCTTTTCTTTTCTTTCCTTTCCTTTTTGTAAATCAAAATAGCATTGGCTCACTTAAGCTTCTCACACTTTTCTGATTTGCTGTGATTCTGCGAAGATCACACATTTCAATAAAAGTTACCACATATTAAATGCTTGCTAAATGTCAATCAGTGGGATGAGAACTCTCTCATACACTGTTTATCTTATACAAAGGAGGTGTGTAACCATAAAATGCTATTTTTGATGTTGTAAATGAATATTACAGAATCATTTCCTTACAAGACACAGGTATCCTCAAATTCTCCCACCTACCACACAGCCTTCAGTGTATAGCATCCTAAGGACCATTATTCAACCTCTAGTCTCACTGTTTTTAGAAGCTCTTGACTTTCTGGAAAGCTTCCAAGGATGCTAACTGAATCTCGTTGTCACTTGTCACAAAAAGCAGCTTTTCTGAGTTTTCTTAAATTGCCTCACTAGGCCACGACATTATGAACTCTCTCTCTCTTCCATGGTTTGAAAGACTCTCCGAACAGTGCTGATACCTCAGCTCTAGTCAGGGGTAAAACAAATATGGCCCCATTGCTGGAAGATGGCACAATGTGGAATCTTCATTAAAGTCCATATTCTGATGGCCCCAACTACCTACACACACACCAATAGTCAAGGTCCTTTATTTTGACTCCTGGGTCCAGGATTGGGACTTACCAGATTCTATCCTGCAGAAACACATTAGCCACATGGTCCCTCCATGTCTTCTACTTGATTAATTGACATAGAAAAACCCTTACTAAGAAAAATGGGAGAAAAGAAGTGATAGGCGCATGCTTGAAAAGATGAGTGCTACAAGATCTGGTAAAGAAGGAGTAGTCTCCCATTCAAACTGAATACTTATTTCATAGATGATTCCATTTTTAAAGACTGCATTTTTATATTTTTAAATTTTAATCTGTATATTAAGTGGAGCAAAGTTCTGAGCTTTTGTGAAGACTTTAATTTCTAGAAGCACAAATTATATTTGAGAATTATGGTGAGTGATGTGCTTCTGGATCAAAAACCAGATGTGAAAATATTGTGGTGACATGGATGTCTTCGTTACCTGGAGAAAGAGCTGTTAACCACATCTCCTAAGGAAAATTTGCAGAGATGCCAGAGCCTTTCCCAGGAAAAGACTGTGAAGTGGAACACTTGGAGAGGAAGCATGGGCTGTGATGATAACAGGTGGAGGATGACAATGTTGATTGCTTGTGGTTTATCTCTGGAGCTAAAGTTACACTCTGCCTCTTTGGAGAGCATTTGGGGTGTTTTATTTGAAGGGATTGTTTTTCGCGTTGCAGTCTTCAGTTGTAATAATTGGATAAGCCTGCATGAGAAGAGGTGTGCGGGCTATGGTGCTAGGTTGGTGGCCCTGGGTTGGGGCTCTCTTGGTGCCTCGACTTTCCCTGTTGCAGAGGGCAAAGCCCTGGAATTTTAAAAGATAGCTTCCAGCTTCAAGGCAAGTATTTAAAGCAAGTAAAACAATCACATTGCTGTGGAGCATGGAGATCCCAAATCTGATGCTTTGGGGTTTTAACGTACAAATGAGCCAAAGATTTATTTCTGAGCATTCAGGAAACAAAGATGTCACATTGATAAAATATAATTGTCTGAACTTCAAATATTCATCAATGGTAACTCTATGTTCACAGATCTAATAAAGTGGAGACTTGTTCAGTATTTTATTAAGTCTAGTGGTAGAAAGGTCCAGAATGAGCTCCATATTATCAAAATCCAGAATAAATCATACAAATATTTACTGAACCAAAATTTTTTTGTAGAGTTTATCTCACACCCTCTCTTTCTCCTGGTTCTAAGCACGAACCCCAGAGCTCTGCATATACTGGGAAAGTTCTACATCAGAGAGTTATAGTATGTATTTTCATGCAGACACAAACATGCATCCTCATACACTGATGTGCCTAACACACAGAGAAAGGGAAAATGGACACTGAGAGATATATCCAGTCTAGATAGTCTAGCTTAAAACAATAAAATAATCATCATAATAGTAAATATAGAGACATAGTTTCTCATGTGATAGCCTTTAATATAGAAATTGTTGTTAATTAAATATATGTATTAAAAATGATTTAATAATTGTAGCAACATTGATGGAAACACCAATGAATTAAATAATATATCTAAAACAATTGTCAGCTGTAAATATCTTTATTGAAGCTTATAGGTCTACTAGGAAAATGTAACAAATTGAAAACAGCGTGAAAATAGTTTGGCTTTATTGGTACATCAACTGGCATTGGAGACAGGACCAGGTTAACCATATAGAGACTTTTCTTTGGTACTGGAGAAGGGAGGGAGGGAGGACAGGAGGAGGAGAAGCTGAGGGCAAGGAGACAACCCACTCTTCCAAAGAAAATCGTTTATAGCTGCATTGCTGGTGATTTTACAAAATAGAAGAGTTCCAAAGCAAGGGCAGGCGTGTTTCTCCAGAAGGCAGAATTATGGGGTCAGTCTGCAGCCCATAAAGCTCTGAGGTTTGTGAAAGGCTCTATATGGGCCTCGATAAACAACAATGATCAGGTTAACCTTTTGCTTCTGCAGTATTCCTGCCTTCCCATCTGCAGCTGGGTCTGGTTGTGAAGATGGCCAAAAGCATCCCTGACTGATCCTGCCTTTTGCAGAGTGAATGCAAAGAATGAATGAGTGAATGCAGAGCAAATGTAGAACAACAGAAGGGAATCCAGGATCTAGGGTCTTAATGAGTATGGATGTGAGACTTAAGTGTGAAGGTGTTTTACGTTATCACTATCCCTTCAGCCAAACAAAGAGAAAGCACTCCTCTGCAGAGTGTTTATTTTGTTTAAAGTCCCTCTGATGGGCTCTTGGGCTCGGTAGTTATATAGCAAAGTGGTGGCGTAATATATGAGGGCAGTGGGGTGGGAGTTGAACATACCTGTATTTGCAGCCATAATGAGAACTTGGAGGTAACAAGGGGGGTGATTTGTATAATAATTAATAACCTGAGTTGCAAACACAACTGGCACTGCATGCAAATTCTATGACCCTGCGGTGGTATCTCTTGAAGAAGAAGGTGGTTTATTGCCTCTGTCAGGCATTCCCTTCTCAGCTGTGATTCCTCACAGCATTGGTGGTTTGCATACCGCAGCTAAACATTAGGCCGTAATGAATGACAACTCAGCCACTCTGCATACTGCAGTGAGAAGCTGCCATAATTGGCTCCCCCATCACCATCCCATCCCCCTCTGCGAAGGAGAGCAGCCACTGAACAGACACTGTCACACAATGCAAAGGGCCTGAGGATCCAACACACTGTGAGGGTGCATAGGAAGTGTGCCAACCACATGTTCATACGCCTCAGAGACACAAAGACACATTTTCTTCCCACTCTGGGACTCCTCTGACTCTGAGGACACAGAACATGTCCTGTGTAGGTGAGCCCACTTTCCAGGCCTCTTCCCTGTGTTATACCTGCATTCATAAAAAAGATCCACACAAATGGATAAAGAAAAATAATTGAACAAATTATATTCTATCCCCTTGGAGATAAAGCTATGGTTTTTGCTGTTGGCTTTGTCATCAAACTGGGTAGCAAGACCTTTGTTCTAAATGTATCTCTCTGTGCAACTTAAAACCCTGAATAGCTGAAAAGCAGTGAACTGAGTTGTAAATTGCCATACTAGCCATGATAACTGAAAAAAAAGACCAAAGATATGCTGAAAATATTTTATAAAATGCAAAATCAAAGGTGTTAGTTGTCTGTCTAGTTGATACAACAAAGTACTTGACAGAAGTAAACTCAAGAAATAAAGAGTTTGTTTTGGATCACTCACTGCTCCTGGGGTCAGGGAATCATGACAGGGAAGTCATCCCACGAAGAGCTCCAGGCAGCTTCCCCCACTGTCTCTGTAGTCAAGGAGCAGAGAGCAATGCATGATGGTACTCTACCACCTTTCACTTTTTCCGTTCAGTCTAGCAGCTGGAATGGGTCTTCCCTTCTTAGTTAATCTAATCTAGAAAACCTCTTATTGACATGCCCCGAGCTTTGTCTCAAGGTAATTCTAGATCCTGTCAAAATGTCAAACAACTTAAACCATCCTTTTATAAACATTTAAAACAATAATTTTCTTTCATTTGCCTTCTGTTCCATGCCCTATGCCCCATTGTAAAACCTCTTTAAGTTATGATGAGACCTATTTTCTCCATCTTGAATTACTAAGACGTATCTAGCTATGGGACTTCAATGTTTGCATTTAATTATAAACCAAAGTAACTACCATAAAACTCGCAATTCAGGAATAAATTTGGTAATGAACCATGTTAGCCTGATGAGATTTTCAATGTTAGATACAAGGTTAGATGCTCTGAGACAGAACAGTTGCCTTTGGGGAGAAAGTTCTTATTTTTTCATTACAGCTGCTAGAAATTTGGCTGGGATTATTATTTGATTACCCTGATTCCTATCTTCTTATATGTGATGAGTCTTTTCTTTCCTAATTCATGAATAATGTGAATGGTTTGAAAACAATTAAACTGATGTCAAGAAGTTGTGTAGACAGTTACAGTTAGATGCCCACCATAGCCATTGAAAGAAGGGCTCTGAGAGAGATCCTGAGTTCACATATAAAGTGAAGCTACTATGTAGAAGATTAAAAAGGTCATCTCACTTATCTAAGGAAAGGCATAACATTGGGCAATGGTGATGGGAAAGGAAGAATTGTGTCAGAGAGTTGGAGAAGTAGTCAACGGTGGCTTCTTACCATTCAATTAACAACTGGCTGTCATCTATCTGAAGCCTACTCTAGTGATTCTAGTCTCTGTTTAATATAGATATGAACACAGAATTAGGTTTGACCAAGAAATTCTGCATCGGCATCTTCAAATGAGACCTTCCAGACAAGTTCTTGCAAAGGCACATAAAGAACTATCAGGAGACCCTTTCTGTATTTCCTCCTCAGGTGAGAAATACATATGATGATGGTGGACAGGATATTCACCTGTCCTGAATGGACATAGAGCACCACTGGGAATCAAAGCCAAGGAGTTAAGCACCAGATATCCTCAGACTTTGTGCAGCCACCAAACTAACCCTTCAGAGTGCAAAATTCCTTCAGAGTGCAAAAGCATAAGAGAATAAGCTTTGATTTGTTTAAATATCTTTGTCGAATCTGTTTCAACAAATAAACACAATTCTTTTTTTTTTCCTTTCCTTTTTTTCCCATCCAGGTCCTTTATTTCTTTTTGCACATTAGGCCATAAATTCCTATGGGATGGGCTCCAGTAGCTTAGGCTCCTTCCCCATTGTCCTCACAAAGTGTGCTTCTCTTGGTAGAGCAGGCTAACGCTTCAGCTGAACCCAGGTGCCATTCTCTTTGACCTTTTTTTTCTGGTCCTTCTCCTTCACCCGTTTCAGGAAGCTGACCCTGCTGCTCTTAGTGTGCTTGATATGCTCACTCCTCACACTGATTCTCTTAGGAAGAACCTTGCCCTTAACTTGCTTATTTATAGTGATGTTCATAGCATGCTGGGTGGCATAGACTTGACCGGTTTTGTCATGGTAACACTTATGAGGCATTCCGTTTTTAACAATGTCTTGATGTCTACAATATCATCCTTCTTGTAGATTTGCAAGTAAGTGCCCAAAGGAACAAGTCCATGTTTCCTAAAAGGCTTGGAGAGCAGATAGCGAGTGGTCTCTTCTTTCCCCTTGTGTTCATCATTTTGTGGAGTTACTGAAAGATGGCTGCCTTGGCCAAAAGCTAAACACAATTCCTTAAAAACATCAAAAATGGAACTTTGATTTTATCTCCACACTGTGACAAAAGTCACTGAGACATGCTTAGACACCTGAATAACATGAGTTAATTTAAAAATCAAACTGGGACCAGGTGCTCTCTTGTGCGCACACACTCTATAGAAGACAGAGATAAAGTCTGACTGCCACGGTCCACCCTAGCTGCTGCTGAGAGAATTAGCATGGCCACCCCGCCTCCAACTGAGCAAATGGATAAGGACTAGGGACTCTGAAGGACAGACTCAGACCACACCCAGAGGTGAGGAGGGTTCAGCAGGCCTGAGCACCTGTATCCCTGCTAAGGAGAGTTGAGCTCCCGTTGGTTCTGGTTCCAAGACTGGGTACTGTCTGTAGAGCTTGACCCCACGCACTCTGTAGCAGACAGAGATAAACTCTCATTGACACGGTCCCCCCAACTGCTGCTGAGGAAATTTGCATGGCGGCCACCCCACCTCCAATTGGTCAAACGGAAGAAGATTGAAGACTTGAAATTCAGTCCCATGCCCAGAGCAGAGGTAGAGATTGAGCAGACCTTTTCCTCAGAGGTGACAGGAGGCACACAAGCCTGAGTGCCACAACGGACCAGGAGCCACCTAATTGTGAACCACTGAAGCCATGGGCAGATGCAGGTGCAAAAAATTACATAATAATATAAAGAACAACAAGGTAACTCCAGAAGAAAGTGGCAATTCTACAAATACAAGACCTGAATTGAGGAATGAAGAGGAAACAGAAGAAAGCAACACCAAAAATTCCTTTATGATGATCATCGAAGGTCTTAAAGAAGATATGAAAAATTGCCTTAAAGAAATAGAAGAAAATACAGACAAAAAATTGGAAGAGATGAACAAATCTATGAAAGAAACATGCCAGGAACTAAAAGCTGAAATAGAAGCAATAAAAAGGGCACAAAATGAGACAAAGATGGAAACAGAAAACCTGAAGAAAAAAGCTGGAACCACAGATACAAGCATAACAAACAGAGTTCAACAGATGGAAGATAGAATCTCTGAAATAGAAGACTCAGTAGCTCAAATAGATATATCAGTCAAAGAAAATACTAAAACCAAAAAAGCCATAACTCAAAATGTTCAGGAAATCTGGGACACCATAAAAATACCTAAATTGAGAGTAATAGGAATAGAAGAAGGAGAAGAATACTAGCTCAAAGGCACAGATAATGTACTCAATAAAATCATAGAAGAAAACTTCCCTAACCTGAAGAAGGAAATGCCTATAAAGATACAAGAAGCTTACAGAACACCAAATAGATATGACCCCCCAAAAAAGTCAGCGCGAAACATTATAATCAAGACACAAAACATACAGAACAAAGAAAAATTTTTAAGAGCTGCAAAAGAAAGGGGCCAACTCACATATAAAGGCAGACCTATCAGAATAATGCCTGACTATTCAATGGAAATGACGAAAGCTAGAAGGGCTTGGTCAGAAGTTATACAGACACAAAACAGCATGGCGGCCAAACTAGAATACTATACCCTGCAAAATTATCAATCACCATAGATGGAGTAAACAAGGTATTTCAGGACAAAGTCAGACTGAAACAATATCTATCTACCAATCCAGCGCTACAGAGAGTATTAGAGGGAAACTCCAACCTAAGGACCCCAGATACACCCATGAAACCACAAACAATCAATAAGTCCACAGAAGAATACCCTAGAGAAAGGAAATACAAACAAGTTGCCACCAAAAATGGCAGGAAATATGAATCAATGGTCATTAATTTCCCTTAATATCAATGGACTCAACTCTCCTATAAAACATCACACACTAACAAGATGGATACAACAACAGAAGCCATCCTTCTTTTGTCTACAAGAAACACACCTCAACCTCAAGGACAGACACAGGCTTAGAATAAAGGGTTGGGAAAAGATTTTCCAGTCAAATGGTCCTAAGAAACAAGCAGGGGTTGCAATCCTAATATCTAACAAAGTAGACATTAAGCTAAAAGCAATTAAAAGGGACCAAGATGGCCACTACTTATTCATCACAGGAAAAATTGGTCAAAAGGAGATTTCAGTCCTGAATATTTATGTCCCTAATATAAGGGCACCTACTTATGTAAAAGAAATACTGCTAAAACTCGAATCCCACATCAATTCTTACACCCTAATAGTGGGAGACTTCAATACCCCACTTTCAACCCTGGAAAGATCAATCAAACAGAGAAATAAGTCTAAAAGAGGTTATGATGCAAATGGATTTAATAGATATCTACAGAAGCTTCCACCCAAATGCAAAGGAATATACATATTTCTCAGCTTCTCATGGAACTTTCTCCAAAATTGACCACATAATTGGTCATAAAGCAAATATCAACAGATACAAAAAAATGGAAATAATCCCTTGTAACATATCCGACCACCAGGGCCTAAAGTTAGAGTTCAACAACATCAAAAATCAAAGAAAGCCTACCAACTCATGGAAACTAAACATCACTCAGCTGAAACATCTCTGGGTCAAGGAAGACATTAAGAAAGAAATCAAAATCTTCCTAGAATTTAAGGAAAATGAATCCACAACTTATCCAAACTTGTGGGACACAATGAAAGCAGTCTTAAGAGGAAAATTCATAGCGCTAGATGCCTACATGAAAAACCTAGAGAAATCCCACACTAGAGACCTTACAGCTCAGCTGAAAGCCTTAGAACAATTAGAAGTGAACTAACCTACAAGGAGTAGACGACAAGAAATAAGCAAACTTAGAGCTGAAATCAATACAATTGAAACAAAAAGAACAATGCAAAGAATCAATGAATCTAAGAGTTGGTTCTTTGAGAAAGTTAACAAGATAGATAAACCCTTAGTCAAACTAATCAAAAAACAAAGAGAGAGTGTTCAAATCAACAAAATCAGAAATGAAAAGGGAACATAACAACAGACACTCAGGAAATCCAGAGAATTATCCGATCATACTTTGAAAGTCTGTATTCCACAAAAATGAAAAACCAAGAAGAAATGGACAGATTTCTGGACAGGTACCATCTATCAAAATTAAATGAAGATCAGATTAATCACCTAAACAGGCCTATAACCCTTAAGGAAATTGAAACTGTCATTAAAAACCTCCCCAAAAATAAAAGCCCTGGTCCAGATGGTTTCAGTGCCGAATTCTACCAGACATTCAAAGAAGAATTACTACCGTTACTCCTCAAACTATTTCACACAGTAGAAACTGAAAGAATATTGCCAAATTCCTTTTATGAGGCCACAATTACCCTAATATCCAAGCTCTCAAAGACACAACAAAGAAGGAGAATTACAGACCAATTTCCCTCATGAATATTGATGTGAAAATTCTCAACAAAATTTTGGCAAACTGTATACAACAATGTATAAAAAATATCATCCACCACGACCAAGTAGGCTTCATTCCAGAAATGCAGGGCTGGTTTAATATACGAAAAACTGTAAATTTTATCCATCATATAAACAAACTAAAGTAACAAAACCACATGATTATATCCTTAGATGCTGAAAAAGCCTTTGACAAAATCCAAAACTCCTTTATGATTAAAGGCCTGAAGAGATCAGGAATACAGGGAGAATACCTAAATATAATAAAGGCAATTTACAAGAAGCCAACAGCCAATATCAAACTTAATGGAGAAAAACTCAAAGCAATCCCACTAAAATCAGGGACTAGACAAGGATGTCCTCTCTCCCCTTATCTATTCAATGTAGTTCTTGAAGTTTTAGCTAAAGAAATAAGGGAACAAAAAGAGATTAAGGGGATACAAATTGGAAAAGAGGAAGTGAAACTATCTCTATTTGCAGATGATATGATTATATACATAAGTGATCCACAAAATTCTTCCAAGGAACTGCTACGGCTGATAAACACCTTTAGCAATGTGGCAGGATACAAGATTATCTCAAACAAATCAGTAGCCCTCCTATACACTAAAGATAGAAGAGCTGAAAAAGAAATAAGGGAAACATTACCCTTCATAATAGCTGCAATTAGTATTAAATACCTTAGAGTAACTATAAACAAAGAAGTAACAGACCTATTTGACAAAAATTTTAAATCACTGAAGAAAGAAATTGAAGAGGATATCAGAAAATGAAAAGCTCTCCCATGTTCCTGGATTGGTAAGATCAACATAGTAAAAATGGCAATTCTTCCGAAGTCAATCTATAGATTCAATGCACTGCCCATCAAAATCTCAACACAATATATTTTGTACCTTGAAAGAACAATACTCAATTTCATTTGGAATAACAGGAAAGCCAAGATTGCCAAAACAATTTTACTCAACAAAAGAACCTCAGGAGGTATCACCATCCCTGACTTCAAGATATACTATAGAGCTACAGTAATAAAAACAGCCTGGTACTGACATAAAAACAGACTTGTGGATCAATGGAATAGAATTGAGGATCCAGACATTAACCCAAAAACCTATGGACACCTGATCTTTGACAAAGAGGCCCAAAACATTCAGTGGAAAAAAGATAGTATATTTAACAAATGGTGTTGGCAAAGCTGGATGGAAGTGTGTAGAAAAATGCAAATAGATCTGAGTCTGTCACCCTGCACAAAACTCAATTCCAAGTGGATCAAAGACCTCAACATAAACCCAGCCACTTTGAACTTGATAGAAAAGTATGTGGGAAATACACTTCTACAAATTGGCACAGGCGAACACTTCCTAAATATAACACCAGTGGCACAGACACTAAAACCAACAATCAATAAATGGAATCTCCTGAAGCTAGGAAGCTTCTGTAAAGCCAAGGACACTGTCAATAGGACAAAACAACAGCCTACAGAATAGGAAAAGATTTTCACCATCCCTACAAGTGATAGATGACTGATCTCTACGATATATAAAAAGCTCAAGAATCTAGAGAACAAAACCTTGAATAACCCAGTCAAAAAATGGGGTTCAGATCTAAAAAGGGAGTTCTCAGCAGAGGAACTATGAATGGCTGAAAGGCACCTG
This sequence comes from Sigmodon hispidus, assembly GCA_004025045.1. Lineage (NCBI taxonomy): Eukaryota > Metazoa > Chordata > Mammalia > Rodentia > Cricetidae > Sigmodon > Sigmodon hispidus. The sequence goes on from PVIH01010638.1 coordinate 16,301, forward strand.
AAAAAGTGCTCATCATCTTTACCCATCAGAGAAATGCAAATCAAAACAACTTTGAGATACCACCTAACACCTGTTAGATTAGCTAAGATAAAAGGCACTTATGACAGCCTATGTTGGAGAGGATGTGGAGCAAGGGGAACACTCCTCCATTGTTGGTGGGAGTGTAGGCTTGTTCAGCCACTTTGGAACACAGTATGGCGGTTTCTCAGAAAATTGAGAATCAATCTCCCCAAGGACCCAGCAATACCACTTCTGGGTGTATGCCCTAATGATGCACAGTCATACTCTAAAGGTATTAGCTCAACTATGTTCATAA
>PVIH01010638.1:16716-74078 GCA_004025045.1 Sigmodon hispidus
GGTACATCTACACAATGGAATACTACTCAGCAGTAAGAAAAAATGATATCCTAAAATTCACAGGCAAATGGATGGATTTGGAGAATATCCTCCTGAGCGAAGTATCACAAACTCAGAGAGATAAGCAGGGGATGTACTCACTCACTAGTGGTCTCTAAACAAACAAACAAGAAAAAAAGCCAAACATGCCCAAGCAGCAGACCACAACCACTGAACAGCTTGGGATCAGAAACACCCTGGACTGACTCTTCAGATCCCACTTCCCCTAGAGGAACACCTGACTCACTCTTGAGGGAGGGGGGGAAAAACTGGATCTGCCAGGAGTGGAAACTGAACTAAGCAATAATGAGTCAATGGGACCATGGGACTGTCTGCAGCCTGCCCAGGGAGGGGATGAGGAGTTGTGGAGAAGAAAGAATGACCTGATGTGACTGGAAGGGGAAGGGACCTTGAATAAGGATATACAGGGATAGAAAGCATGAGTTCTTTGTTCATAATAATAATTATAAAAAATGTATACAGAAAAAAATATATCAACAAAAAAAATCAAACTGCCATGTGAAAAATGTATTTAAGGAAGAAAAGAAGAAAACAAAGAAGTCAGTCAGAAATGCATCCCTTAGTTCTGACTGGAAATGAATGGCTTGTAAAGGTGACATTAAGATCTAAATGACCAGGCAGTGGTGGCAGTGCACAACTTTAGTCTCAGCACTAGGGAGGTAGAGGCAAGCTGATCTCTGTGAGTTCAAGGCCAATCTGGTCTATAGAACAAGTTCCAAGTTCCAGGAAGCCAGGGTTACACAGAGAAAAAAAGTTAAGAGTGAAATGAAGCCTAATTTGATTTTTTTTTCAGAAAAGCACTTTAAGTCATGTTAGGATGTGCTGTTAGAATCCATGTTGGAGCTTTGTTCCAACCTTCATAGGCCGTATTTGAAGCTGAATAGCAGAGGTTGGCTATAAAAAAGACTTTTTATCAGACATTACAAGACATAGACAGACTATTGATAAGATGATCAAAAAAGAAATAATTTTCAAAGAGAAAGAATTTAGCAAAGTATAGAGATATTTTCCCCTTAGCAGTACCTCACACCTCCAGTGAGTAGGAAGGCAAAGTTAGAGCCCTGGGGGACTAAGAAGAAGCCAGTGAGCATATCTCCTTAGGGGCTCCATACCAATGACCATAGAAGAAAACTGACAGTAACTAAAGAGTTAACATGACCTAGATATGTGCCAAACTATCTTAAATTTTCACACATATATAAATTATATTAAACATAGTCCCCTTCCTACCTGCTCTGTTTCTTTTCCTTCTTCCCATCAATCCCTTTATCACGCTTAGATGGGTATTTCTGCTTATATGCCACATACACATAAATAATTTGTATATGTATAAACAATCATAGAACTATGACTGTTTAGCACAATGGCAGATTCGAAGGACTAACTAAGCATGTGAAAAGAAGAATGCCATCCTAGGCTCAAATTATTTCTATAGTTTTTTTTTTTTTTCAGGTAGTGCCTACATGGCTTTTAATTCCTTTCTAACAATGTCTTGATGTCTCAATACCACCCTTCTTGCAGATTTGCATGTAAGTGCCCAAAGGAACAAGTCCATGTTTCCTAAAAGGCCTGGAAAGCAGATAGCGAGTGGGCTCCTCTTTCCCCTTGTGATAAAAGTGCTTGATCCCATGTGATACAAAGGAATTGGACAGCCATTAGGAGAAAAGGCAGCTCTGCAAGCTGAGAAGGGTGATCTACAAGAGGGAAAAATAGAGGTCTAAATGTGCATATGATTTACATTCTGCCACCAAGACAGACAATTTGGAATCATTAACAGAGTTGAAGGATAAATATGAAATTCCCAGTTGTAATTGAAATTGTAGTGTGCTTTTCTCAACTGGTAGGACTAGCAGACCATGATAAATCAGAAGGACACATACCAGGTTTGGACATCAACATTAGTAAACATTCTAGAAATTTTAATTAGTTTACAAATTCATAGGTTTTCATGCATGTTTCACTTTGGTGGATCTGCCTCTGCTCTCTCCTCATCTCCCTGCCCTGCTTCCTTGCTGCACTCTTTGAACTTCCTTTGCCCATATTACTTCCACCTGGATACACTTATTTGGCAGATGGCAAGACCTCCATTTGAGAGAAAACATATAGTGTTCATCATTCTGAGCCTTGGATAACTTGTTTATAATAATGTATTTCAGCTCCACCTATTCTACTGCAATTTTCATAATTTTAATGTTCCTTATATCTGAATATAATTCCATTTATGTGTGATTGCCATGATTAATCTACATTTTCACTGATATGTACATAACACAGAAAAATAACAGAACATATGGCTGTGAAATAAATTTTTCTTTCAATTGCACAAAAACTATTTCTCAAACTTGACCAGAGGGTCATAATCAGCAATGTACAAAACACATAAATTGTGAGGAGATGTGTTATGTTTTTGATATCTAAAACTAGTAGTCTATAATAAAAGGGAACTCAGCTTGTCAGCCAGGTTTTAGATAAAATGCAAATCAAAAAGAAAAACTTGATGGAAGCTGGAAATCTTCTGAATTTGAATGATAATGTAAATGTACATAAAATATATATATAAAGCAAAATGGCTCAGGGAGTGAAGGCACTTGCCACTAAGTCTGACAAACCCGAGTTCAATCCCCAAATCCACCTGATAGAAAGTTGTCCTTTGAGCTCCATAAAGTTGCCATGGTGAATGTCCACGTGAACATACACATAAAATAGTAAACAAATATAATTTTAGGATTACAGAGGATGCAGCCAAGGCTATAAATAGAAGTAAATGCATAGCTTTAAATGTACTGCTAGACCATAAAAAGTTTGAATCAAAGGACCAAGAAGAAATAACACAGTGCTTATTCAACCAATACAATTCAAAAGTCTGGCTACAAGGTCTTGTTACTCCCAGAGTATAAGAGGGAGAAGAGAACATAAACCTAGAAATTGATGAATTGGAAAGCACATATACAACATAGCATCAACAAAACCAAAAATGAGTCTTTTGAAAAACTAATGAAATTAATAATCCCTGACAAGACTGATCAAAAGAAAAAAAGACAGAAATTGCCCTTGTAAATTGTGAAAAATAAACATTGTCAAATATCCATTAGTCCCACGGAGTATCTATACAACTTTTTAATTTGAAATTTTCAATAAAATGCATCAATTCCTGGAGAAAAATGTGAACTACCCAAATATAATAAAAACAGAACATCTGAATTCCAGCTCGTAAATTCAAACCTCCTGCAATGTAATCATCAAGCCCAGATGGCCATAACAACTCCTACCAGCCACTCCAGGAAGAAAAGATGCAAAATTTATACTGACTCCCCCACCACAGAGAAACAAGTTTCTAGTTTATTTTGTAAGCATATAAGCTTGACATTTAAAAACCAACAAAGTTCTTTTAAGAAAAGAAATGTATGGGACCATCTCAGACTCAATGGGATAAATAGTGAGATACTAAGGAATTTATTAAATCTCATTACATTAAAGTAGCAACAGCAGGTGAATCAAACCTTCAAAACTGGGAACCTGATAATTGCCCCATTCTTGAGGCTCAGCCCCTCAGCTGGCTGAAGAAGTCCCACAGTGGCTCTCTTTTCTGCATAGGCCAACAATTTAGTTGCTGAAACTTACAGATACTATAAAACCCAGCTCCCTGCAACTCTGAGGACAGGACAGAAGAGGCACTGAGGAAGGAGTGCAAATGTACAGAGTCTTTCCCACATGTCCAGTAGAAGAGTGGGACCAACTTTAGAAGGAGGAGAAGGGAGCATCGTTTCTCACAAAGGTGAGATGTGAACAGAACAAGTGTGCAAGTGAGAACGCCACACTCTCAACATATGATTCCTGAGAGGTTATACTTCCTTCTTTGCAGAGCACCAGACACTTTCTTCATGACAAACTGTGATGCTGCAGCCATAGAGGCTTGTCAGATGCATGTCTGAAGAACCCGCTCAGCATCCTGGCATCTCAGTCTGACTTACAAATGCCATATTGCAAACTTTTAGACAATAAGGAAATATAGAAGGCATAGACTGGGGTGATGGCTTTATGGCAAAGCACTTACCCTGTAAGTCTTAAGAACTGAGTTTGGATTCTCAGAGCCCCTGTAAAGCTAGACATGGTAGTGAGAATCTGTAATTCCAGTGCTCCCATGGCAGGATGGGAGGCAGAGACAGGAGAATCCTAAGAATGTCGTGGGACAGATAGACTGGTGCACACAGTGGTGAACAATAAACCATGTCTCACGCAAGATGGAAGGCAGAGCCCAACACCTGAGCTTCTACGCTGACCTTAATTTATAGGCTGCAGCACACACACAGAGAGAGAAAGAGAAAGAGAGAGGGAGAGAAAGAGAGAGAACAGAGAAAGAGTTTTGAAACTTATATTGAAAAAAATTTATGCAATATATTTTGATTTATATTTTCTTCTCCCCCAATTTCTTTCAGATCATACTCACCCAAATTACTGTTTTTTCTGGATAGAGATACTTTTAAAAGAAATATGGAAATATGAAAAAGAACAGAACAGTGGAAGGAAGAAATAACACAGTGTATTTGGTTTTTTATGTAAACAAAGTCACTAGAAATAATGCTTACATATCCAGTTAGTTTTCGAGGGTTTGAAGGTGGGAGATGCTGAACTCAGTGCTCAGCTTATGTTTCACAAAGCTAAAGTCATGACATCCTCTTAATTCACATCTCATCAGTCTACCCTGGGGAAGAGCCAGCTTCAAAACTCACTTTAATCCTCTGTAGTTAGGAACCTGCATCTTGTTTCCTAGCTTTGTGCAATGGCCACTTTCCGGTCCCATGGGCGTGGTGAACCTTGGTTAATTCAAATCTCACGCATTCTACAAACCCTGTCCCTAAGGAATGTGTATTATTAAAGAGAATGCATATTCTTATTAAAGAGTTCACTTGATTAGATCCTCCCATGAAAATATTCTTAAATTCTACTAATCTAAGAGCTTAATTATATCTTTAAAAATCCAATGAAGATACTTCAGTTGAGAATTGATATAACACAGATAAACCATTTGGTTGGAAACTTTCCATGTCTCTCAGAATTTATTTAACCAAAGATGGACAAAAAGGCTCAGTGGAAAAAAGCACTTGCTACCAAGCCCTAACACTTGAGCCTATGTTTACCACGTGGTGAAAGGGTCCTCTGACCTCCACAAAAATATACAGCACCGGTTACATTCCCATCCAAGCTCACTACACACACACAATAATACATTAATTTTAAAAAGTCTTACCAAACCGTATAGAAATCAAAAGAAAACTCCATAAAAACTGACAAAAATCATTGGAGGATTAAGTAGACTTTTTCATTTCTTAAAAATTATATGCAATGAAAAAGGCAGAAAGAAGAACACTCTTAAAAATTAAATCTGGGAATAGAAATCTTACTTTTAGGTAGTCCTCTTCTCTCCCCCAAGTCCAATGTTCACCATGCTCTCCATTGCTGTGTTTCGTGGCTTTCTCACCAAATAGCCTGTCCTTTACCACACCCTTCCTTCCTTCAATGTCTGGTCCACAATACTTAGTGCCAACACCACTGTTCTTCTTGGGGTCCTTTACAGTCAAAGACACAGTCATGGAACCCAAGAATGGCCTAATAATCTATAACAAATGCTGCCCCCATTCTTTAATTACCAAAATACCAAATGAACCCTCACCCATGTCACAGACTCTCATGTTATCCATGTTTCAGCTAGGCCTTGGTGGCCAGCTATGTGCAGCTGCCAGAAGAGAAGGGAGGCCCTTGCTTGCTGCAGGACACCACAGAGAAGGAAGTTCTGCACCACAGACAATAATGCCCCCTAATTGGTAGCTAATAATTTGATGGTCAGGCTAAAGATACATGCCTGATATTTAAGGTGATTTTCTCATCCTAATATCCAGGCTGAGTTAGGTGTTCCTCTGGAGGGAATGGGCTCTGAAATGCCAGTCCATGCACAGAAACACAGTCTGAACTCTCCCCTTGAGGTTCCACATACTGACTATGTTAGTGGATAGTTACCTATCCTTGGAGGGCCTAGTTCCTTTTCCAGATGGTACCCAGGTGTCTGTTCTTGATTCATTCAGCTCCCCATAGCTCCAGTCAGCCAACACTGTGAGAATTTTTCTCATAAACCCTATCCCCTTATTCATATAAAATCTCCTCCCCTACTCTCAGCAGGACCAGGAACTCAGCCCAGTGATCTGCCATGTATCCCAGCCTCTACCTCTATTCACTGTTGGATGTAAGTTTGTTGATGGCACTTAGGGTGGCTATTCATTTGATTATAGGGGAAGTCAAGTCTAAAAAACACCTTCACTATTGGTTGGAGACCTATCCAGGAACATCCTGTGAGTTCTTGGAGGTTTCCCTAGCGCCTGGTCTTTTTCTAACCCCATATTGGCTTCCTCTATTAAGATCTTCATCTCTTTTCTTTTCTCCCTCCTTGTTGTTCCTCTCACTCAACCATCTCCTTCTCTCATAATTTGCTCCCTCCCTTTCTAGGTTGCAACCCTTTATGTTCCCAATTAGCTAAGGAGATCTTCTCTATTTTCTCTTCCTAGGAGACTCCCTGGAAGTCTCTCTTAAGTTCCTTCTGGTCCCAAGCTGTTCTGGGGTTGTGGTTTACAGCTTGGGTATTCTTTGCTTTCTGTCTAAAGTCCACTAAAGAGTGAGTACATCCCGTGCTTATCTTTCTGGGTTTGTGATACCTCGATCAGGAGGATATTCTCCAAATCTTTGCCTACAAATTTTAGGATATCATTTTTTCTTACTGCTGAGTAGTACTCCATTGTGTAGATGCACCACGGTTTGTTAATCCATTCTTCAATTGAAAGGCATCTAGGTTGTTTCCAGGTTCTTGCTAATACAAATAATGCTGGTATGAGCATAGTTGAGCCTTTGAGGTGTGAATGCGCATCTTTTGGGTATATGCCTAATAGTGGTATTGCTGGATCCTTAGGGAGATCTGAGAAACCGCCATACTGCATTCCAGAGTGGCTAAACAAGTTTACACTCCCACCAACAATGGAGGGGTGTTCCCCTTGCTCCACATCCTCTTTACCATAGGCTGTCATCTGTGTTTAATCTTAGCCATTCTGACAGGTGTAAGGTGATATCTCAAAGTTATTTTGATTTACATTTGTCTGATGGCTAAAGATGTTGAGCAATGAAGAGTTGATAAGTAAAATTTTAAGAAAAACAATCATGAATTACAAAGATAAAAGTTAAAAGAAGTTAATCACATCCCCAGATAAGAAGGCAAGAGATAGAATGCTGAGAGAATAGACACATCTAGAAACAATAATTTCTCAGTGCACTATTACTTGATTAAAACAAAAATTAGAATTTCTTATTACATATTATAGATTTCAACTCCCACTATTCATTCATACTTCTACATACATACTGTGGTACATACATACAAAGTTTTTTTTAAAAGAATGGTAACTTTATAATGGACATTGTCTTTATTTATTTTTTAAGGATAAAAAATGACATATTATTAACCAAATTAAAAAAAAGGGGGAAGAACTACATCAATAAAACTACAAATTGAGAACACAAAGTAAATATATGTGTAGCAATCTTATTTGCATTATCACCATTGATAAGTTATGCTTATGATTTTTATCCTCTTTATAGTTATTGTTAACTTTTCAGCATTTTAAATTCATTTTACTATTTTTTGATAAATACAAAATAAATAAAGAAGAAAAAAACTACAAATTGAAACATAAACATTATAACAGATATGAATAAAATTCCCAAAAATCATAAGGACATACATTATAAACTTATTTAGATAAACTGAAGATTCTGAAAAAAAAACTAGTATTTAGATAGCTAAATTAAATCTAAATTCAATGAATGATTTTAACAAATACATACTTTGTAACCTTGAAATATTTAAAATACAAATAAAATACTCCATACTAAAAATAAAAAAAGCAATAACGAAAACAAACACAAGAAAATATGAACTTACTAACAAATTTTACTATAACTTCAAGAATTTTGACAAATACATATCATATAATTCCATAAAACTTAAAAAAAACCAAGCTTTTAAGTTACAAAGCTAGTGAAACCCTAATATTAATCGTAGAATTTCTTTTTGCTTTTTTTAGATTATTTCATATATATATATATAGAGAGAGAGAGAGAGTATTTTTACATCATGCACCCCATCAAACTCAGAAATCAAACCTCTCGGTATCATGCCCACTCTTATAATCTCCCCATTTCAAAAACCACCCATTCATGTTGTTCATTTGCTTACTGGAGCATAATTAAACTCCCTGTGGCCAGACACTTAAAGAAAATGAGTTTTCTCTTAACCACCCCTCTGCCCGAAGCCAACCATGCAGAAGTGGGGCATTGTGGTCTTGAGTTCTTGTGTACAATGACATCTCTCTCTTTATATATATATATTTTTATAAAGTCCACTAATGAGTGAGTACACCACCTGCTTCTCTTTCTGGGATTGTGATACCTCACTCACGAGGATATTCTCCATATCCATCCATTTGCCTGCAAATTTCAGAGTATCATTTTTTCTTACTACTGAGTAGTACTCGATTGTGTAGATGTAGCACTGTTTGTTAATCCATTCTTCAGTTGAGGGGCATCTAGTTTCCAGGTTCTTGCTAGTACTAATAATGCTGATATGAACACAGTTGAGCTAATGCTTTTGGGGTGTGAATGTGCCTCTTCAGGGTAAATGCATAAGAGCGGTATTGCTGAATCCTTAGAAAGATTGACTCCCAGTTTTTTGAGAAACTGCCATACTGCATTCCAAAGTGGCTGAACAAGCTTACACTCCCACCAACTATGGAGAAGTGTTCCCCTTGCTTCACATCCTCTCCAGCATAGGCTGTCATCTGTGTTTATAATCTTGGCGATTCTGACAAGTTTAAGGTGATATTTCAAAGTTGTTTTGATTTGCATTTCTCTGATAGCTAAAGAGGTTGAGCACTTTTCCATGTGCCTTTCAGTCATTTTTAATTCTTCTGCTAAGAATTCCTTTTTTAGTTCAGAACCCCATTTTTAAATTGGGTTTTTTAAGGGTTTTGGACTCTAGTTTTTTGAGTTCCCTATATATTTTAGAGATCAAGCCTCTGTCACTTGTAGAGTTGGTAAAAATCTTTTCCCATTCTATAGGCTGTCGTTTTGTCCTATTGACAGTGTCCTTGGCTTTACAGAAGCTTCTCAGTTTCAGGAGGTCCCACTTATTGATTGTTGTTCTTAGTATCTGTGCTATAGGTGTTACATTTATGAAGTGCTCACCAGTGCCAGTTCGTTGGAGGGAATTTCCCACTTTTTTTTCTCTCAAGTTCAGTGTAAGATGGGTTTATGTTGAGGTCTTTGATCCACTTGGATTTAAGTTTTGTGCAAGGTAATAGGATTGGATCTATTTGCAATTTTCTATACACTGCCATCCAGCTATGCCAACAACATTTGTTAAATATACTCTTTTTTCCATTGAATATTTTGGGCCTCTTTGTCAAAGATCAGGTGTTCATAGGTGTGTGGGTTAATGTCTGGGTCTTCAATTCAATTCCATTGATTCAAAAGTCTTTTTATGCCAGTACCAAGCTGTTTTTATTACTATGGCTCTGTTGTTTAACTTGAATTCAGGAATGGTGATGCTTCCTGAGGTTCTTTTGTTCAGCAAAATTGTTTTGGCAATCCTGGATTTCTCGTTATTCCAATTAAAATTGAATATTGTTCTTTCAAGCTCTCTAAAAAATTGTGTGGGGATTTTGATGGGAATTCCATTGAATCTGTAGATTGCTTTTGGTAAGATTGCCATTTTCACTGTGTTGATCCTACTTATATGGGAGCATGAGAGATCTTTCCATTTTCTGATATCTGCTTCAATTTCTTTCTTCAATGATTTAAAAATTTTATCAAATAGATCTGTAACTTCTTTGGTTATAATTACTTCAAGGTATTTAATGCTATTTGCAGTTATTATAGAAGGTGATGTTTCCCTTATTTCTTTTTCAGCCCTTTTATGTTTAGTGTATAGGACAGCTACTGATTTGTTTGAGGTAATCTTCTATCCTACTACAATGCTGAAGGTGTTTATCAGCTGTAGTAGTTCCCTGGTAGAATGTGGTGGATTACTTATGTATGCAGTCAGATTATCTGCAGATAGAGATAATTTCACTTCTTCTCTTCCAATTTGTATCCCCTTAATCTCCTTTCATTCTCCTATTGCTTTAGCTAAAACTTTGAGAACTATATTGAATAGATAAGGAGAGAGAGGACAGCCTGTCTAGTTCCTGATTTTAGTGGGATTGCTTTGAGTATTTCTCCATCTAGTTTGATGTTGGCATCTGGCTTCTTGAAATTGGACTTGATTATATTTAGATATTATCTCTGTATTCCTGATCTCTCCAGGACATTTATCAGATAGGAGTGTTGGATTTTGTCAGGGGGTTTTTCAGCATCTAAGGATATAGTCATGTGGATTTTTTCCTTCAGTTTGTTTAAATGATGGATGACACTTACAGTTTTTTCATATGTTGAACCATTCCTGCATTTCTGGGATGAAGCCTACTTGATCGTGGTCTATGATATTTTTTAAACGTTGTTGTACACGGTTTGCCAGAATTTTGTTGAGAACTTTAGCATCAATATTCATGAGGGAAATTGGTCTGTAATTTTCCTTCTTTGTTGAGTCTTTGAGTGGCTTAGGTATTATTGTCATTGTGGCCTCATAAAAAGATTTTGGCAATACTTCTTCCATTCCTACTGTGTTAAACAGTTTGAGGAGTATTGGTAGTAGTTCTCCTTTGAATGTCTGGTAGAATTCTGCACTGAAACCATCTGGACGTGGGCTAATTTTACTTGGGAGACTTTTAATGACAGCTTCAATTTCCTTTAGGGTTATAGGTCTGTTTAGGTATTTAATCTGATCTTGACTGAATTTTGGTAAATGGTACTTGTCCAAAAAGCTGTGCATTTCTTCTAGTTTTTCCATTTTTGTGGAGTATAGATTTTCAAAGTATGACCTGACAATTCTCTGGATTTCCTGGGGATCTGTTGTTATGCCCACCTTTTCATTTCTGATTTTGTTGATTTAGATACTCTCTCTCTCTCTGCTTTTTGGTTAATTTGGATAAGGGTTTATCAATCTTGTTGACTTTATCAAAGAACCAATTTTTTGATTCATTGATTCTTTGTATTGTTCTTTTGGTTTCAACTATAGTGATTTCAGCTCTAAATTTGATTATTTCCTGCTGTCTACTCCTTCTAGGTGACTTTGCTTCTAATTGTTCTAAGGTTTTCAGCTGTGCTGTTAGTTCTCTAGTGTGGTATTTCTTTGAGTTTTCCCATATAGGCATCTAGTGCTATGAATTTTCCACTTAAGACTGATTTCATTGTGTCCCATAAGTTTGGATATGTTGTAAATTTATTTTTTTAAGTCCTAGGAAGACTTTGATTTCTTTCTTAATTTCTTCCTTGACTAAAAGGTGGTTCAGTTGAGTGATGCTTTGTGGAGAGCCGCTTTCTGGCCTGCAGAATGATGAGTCACCACATGTACAATTCTTCTCGGATCACACTTTATTGGAGTACAGCTCAGTTGAGGTAGAATGGTGGAAGAAAGACCATGTGCCTGAAATGCAGCCTGCTTATATAGGGAAACTGGGACGCATGTAGCCATATGATTGGCGCCCAAAGTAATGCCTCATTAGCATATAGCTGGTGATAGGTCCAAAGTAATGCCTCATTAACATATAGCTGGTAAGGAGTGCCAAATTAGCATAGTCAGGGATCACAACAGATAGGTCACTATTCAGCGCCTGATTAGCATAAGCGGCGGAGGTGCAATAGTTGGGGAACATGATGCAATGTTGCAGCAAGTTGCTCAAGGGCCAACCACGTCCTACATCTCCCCCTTTTTGTTTTTCTAATGGCACAGACAGGATATAGCCCGTACAGGTGTTCACCTCATGATGTGCCCACCGCTCGAAGGCTGTTTCCTGCTGCCAGGATCCTCGAGACGCGTTCCTGCGTGCAAAGCCAGTAAGGGCGGCAGGGTGCAAAGGCCGCCTCAGAGGAGAATGGTTCCCTATAGAGGTGCAATGGCAGCTGAAGCCTCTCTGTGCAAGGGCAATCATTATAAGTCACTATGGGCGGAGAGCCAGGCTTCGGGGGAGTGCCCTGCATGAACAGCTAAGAGTGCCTGAGTGAGTAGGACCTTTTCATGATGCGCTCTGATGCAAATACGGCAAACCAGCCAGAGGCAAAAAACAACCCCAAATAAACAGCAGACTGCAAAGATTCCCACTCCCACCCACTCCTTGAAAAAGGAAAGGGCAGAAGTGAGCCAAGAAGTAAAGTCCCCAAGTGTATACTTCTATCTGCTCCAGTATCTACCAATCCTTGAAATTTTTTGCTTTCTATTATAAGATCAAGCATAGGGCGGTCATTAAGAGATAGTGACAGAAAAGCCAAATCAACTCCGGTGGATCCAAAGTCCTTGGATCCCCATTTATCTGAGTATGCGGGGTAACTGTTGTGGAAAGAGGGCAAGACTAATAATTGTGCAATGTGATCACCAGGGGTTATGGTAATTATCCCTCGAGGGGATTGACACATTACTTTGATGACTCCAGTATAATCTGGGTCAATAACTCTAGGCATAATAATAAGACCCCATAAGGTGGAAGAGGAGCGGCCTAACACTAGCCCAACTGTCCCTTTTGGGAGAGGCCCTTGCATGTCTGTGTCTAAGGGTTGTATTCCCATGCCTGTTGTTAGTACCATTCTGGAGGTGGCACAGAGGTCCAGCCCTGCGGAGCCTGACATGGCTCATCGCGTGACCTGAGTGGTTGGAAATTCACCTCCTCATGGGCCCCAAATATTTTCAGGCCCTGAGACCAAGGGTCTGCTACCCCATTTTTTGGACTAACTGCGTGGGCAGCAGGTTGAATGGGTTGCCCATTAATGTCCTTAACACACATACATTCGTTGGCCCAGTGTTTGCCCTTTTTACATCTTGGACATGTCCCTGGAGTCTTCACTGCTTGAGGTGGTTTTGTCTTTGTCATGGGGGCAGCCTCTCGGCACTGTCTTTTAATATGCCCGGGCTTGCCACACCGAAAACACACCCCGCTGCTGTTAGAACCTTTATTACCACAAGAAGCAGCCATCACAACAGCGGCAAGTCCTGCATTTGATAAAGGTCCTACGATTTCTCAGCACATTTTTATCCAATATTCTAGGTCCTTTCCTTTGTGCAAGGTGATAGCCCTATGGCACTCTTTTGTACACTGCTCATAAACTAATTGCTTTACTAGCGGCAGTGCGGTTTCCACATCACCAAAAATTCACCCCACTCCATCCATCATTCGAGCTACAAAGTCAGAAAATGATTCAGTGCTGCCCTGTATTATTTTGGTTAGGTTCCCTGCGACCTCCCCCTTATTGGGGAGGGCTCGCCAAGCCCTCATATTGATGGTGTTTATTTGATTATAAACTTCCACAGGTGATTGATAATTTTGCTGGATAAAGTAGTCTAGGTTGGCAGCCATGGTCTTTTAGTGTCTGTATAACTTCTGACCAAGCCCTTCTTGTTTTCATTGTTTCCATTGAATATTCAGGTGTTATTCTGATGGGTCTGCCTTTATATGTAAGTTGGCCCTTTTCTTTTGCAGCTATTAAAATTTTTTCTTTGTTGTGTATGTTATGTGGCTTGACTATATGTGACGAGCAGACTTTTAGGGGGATCATATCTAATTGGTGTTCTGTAAGCTTCTTGTATCTTTACAGGCATTTCCTTCTTTAAGTTAGGAAAGTTTTCTTCTATGATTTTTATTGAATGCATTATCTGTGCCTTTGAGCTGGTATTCTTCTCCTTCTTCTATTCCCAGTATTCTCAGGTTAGGTCTTTCCATGGTGTCCCAGATTTCCTGAACATTTTGTGTTATAGCTTCTTAGGTTTGAGTATTTTCTTTGACTGATGTATCTATTTCTGCTTCTGAGTCTTCCTCTCCAGAGATTCTGTCTTCCATCTCTTGTATTCTGTTGGTTATGCTTGTATCTGTAGTTCTAGCTATTTTCTTTAGATTTTCTATTTCCACTTTTGCCTCATTTTGTGCCTTTTTATTGCTTCTATTTCAGTTTTCAGTTCCTGGAATGTTTCTTTCATTTTTGGGGGGATTCCTTTTCTTGATTTTCTTTGAAGGATTTGTTCATCTTTTCCAATTTTTTGTTTGTATTTTCTTCTATTTCTTTAGGGAAATTTTTATATCCTCTTTTAAGGCTTCTATAATCTTCATAAAGATGTTTTTGCTGTTGCTTCCTTCTGTTTCCTCTTTATTGCTCTGTTTGGGTCTTGGTGTTGTAGAACCACCAAGTTTCTTCTGGTGTTGCCCTGTTGTTCCTCATATTGTTATATGTATTCTTGCACTGGGGTCAGCCTATGACTTCAGTCATTCATACTTAGTCAGCTCCTAGTCAGTTGTTGCTAGAGTGCTTGTGTGTCTCCTGTCTGCTCTGAGCAAAGGGCCTGCAAGATCTCTGACTCTACTCTGGACACGGGTCTGAATTTCAAAGGCATCAGTCCATCTCTGATGACACAATTCACCCTGGAGGCAGGACCCGGCTATGGTAGGTTCCTTCTTTTAGGGGTCCCTGGAGGAGGCCCCTCCCAGCTAAAACCTATGGTCTATCTGCTAGCAATAGTCTGAGATCAGAACCTTGGGTGTGACCCCGGCCCTGGAGAAGGTGTCTCTCGATGGGCAGCTCAGGAGCTGCTAGCTGCTCACCTCTGATTCCACTCTGGACACGGGTCTGAGTTTCAAAGGCCCAGAATTTCTTTGTGAAGCCTTTCTAATTATTTCTGTCTCTATAATAAACCTCTTACAGTCTCCATGAAAAAATCACTTTACTCATTCTTATGAGTTTCTTAGCTTTTACTTTTTTTCCAATCTTTGTGAATTTTAAAGCATTTTCAAAGAAGCATTTATCAAGAGGTTAATAGATTACTAAAAATATTCTGTAATAGTTGAAGATGTGGCTCAGTGATAGAGTGGCTTTCTGGCATGTACAAGCTCTCAGATTTGAGCTCCAAGATATAAAGAAAAAATTATCATCTGCCTATGAACTTGACAACTTACACAAAATGTTCAGGTTTCTTGGAAAGTTACATAAAAGCACTTCTGTGTATACCACAATACAATAAGTTGATGTTGTTATTAATTTCTTCCCACAAAGAAAACTCCAGCTAGCAATGTCTATATTGTGGGTTCTAGCAAATAATTTAAAATAATCTATGACTAAACTTATACAAACCCTTTTGGAAAATAAAAGATGGGTCATACTTCTCAACCCATTTTAGAATGTCAATAACAAACCAATTTAAAAATTATTACAATATAAACTTCAGAAAAATCAGAGTCATTTAGTATGAAGAAAAATATCTTTGCAGTTTAATGAGAAGTCACCTATATTCTCTGGGATAAGAGTGTTACAAATCAAACAGTAATGTTTCATCAACTAGAAACTTATATTATCCTCATTGGAATTTTGGAAGTTACAAATTATTTTAGAAAACATTTGGTAGTCTTTTATAAAATAAAGCCTATGCTCACCATATCAATGCAGCAATTCCACCCTATAGTAAGTAGACAAGAACAATCTAAATATAACATGAATGAGCAGACTCACATGCAATCAAAGACTACTGAGTATTTAAAAAAAATGATGACTTGAACATATAGCAGAATGTGCGGATTACAAAACTATTATGATGGCCATAGAATAAATATCTGTGATCTCATAGACACAAAACACAAGCTAGAGAAAGCAAATCTGAAATGAGAGAAGCAAAGCTATAGGGAGGCCATGGCAAAGAGTGGGGCTACTACAAGGTCACAGAACATCTGGAGGTGACATAACTGTTCTGTGTATTGACTGGGCAGAGAGCACTTCCTGTTTCTTAGGCTTTTACCCTTGGTCTTTTGTTAGTGAATCAACTCTCTAGACAGGATTTTCAGCCTAGTTACCCCCGATTCTATGCTGATTCTTTTAGCTGATAACTGTACCCTTAGTTTTTGGTTTTCTTGTTATGTTGTATTTTTATTTAATTTAGACACATTTACCTACCTATTTGTTCAAAATGGCCTTATTTTATAAACTCTCAACTCTGTTATTTTTTATTTCTCTGCAAAACTTTAGAATCACAGATCCCCAGACACAATCTTGTACATTATCCTATGTCTCACTTCCCCTAATAGCCAACTGTTTCATAAGTCCTATTGATTCAATTTCTCAATACTCTTTATATAATCAACCTTTTTTCTGGTGTAATTGAACTTTGAATACAAGGTGAAGCTTATTTTCCATTGCAGGCTTCGGAAGAGGGACTATGACATTCTCACAGAGACTATTTGTCAAAGAGTTGGGTTCAAGATGACAAATATTAGAAAAAAATAAGCTGGAGTAGAAAGTGCTGGTTGGGGATCCCTTGTAATGTAAAATGGCTTACTTCACAATGGCGTGAGAACTCGCTAGTGACCATACATCACCCAAGAGCTCTATCTCCTGCAGTGGAGAGGCTGACTGTGAGGTGAGAAATTCAAGACAAAGAATGGAGCTGTAAAAGGGCTGTTTGGGGGAATTGAGATGGGGAGTTGAAAAGACTTCTGCAAAGTTCTGGAAGAGCTATGAAAGGCAGTAGAGAGAACAGGATCGGTGGGGCCAAGTCCCAGCTAAAAGACTGAAGCTGATGTCCTTGAACGAGAGAGAAGAGACACAGGCTTGGTCTCTGATGGATTCAAGGAATTGGAGGCCACAGCACAATCAGAGTGCAATAGAAGCAAGGTTAAAAAAGCCTATGAATGGATCAAGGCTGATGGGAAAACAGAAGCCCATGGAGGTAAATAGCGTGAGAGTTATAACTGCACATACAGTGATCTATAGCTTAGAAGCATTGACTGTAATTTTGGTAAATAAAGCAAAACTAAGTCTCCTCCAGATTACAAGTAGCCTGGGAATTACCAAGACCTTTTTAAAAAATGTTCTGGCCATTTTTATAGATTGTGAAAGGAGTAAATAATCATGTCTTGGGAGGGCAAAGGTTGTTAAGTGAGGAGGAGGTCAGTAAGGAAACCATAGAAGGGACACTCTTGATTAGAGAAGATCTTTAGTGTAGAGGAGGTGAGAAAGGCCAGAGGTTAGTAAGGACTTTGAAATGCATAACAACTCTCTCTCTCTCTCTCTCTCTCTCTCTCTCTCTGTGTGTGTGTGTGTGTGTGTGTGTGTGTGTGTGTGTGTGTATGCAGCAGAAACCTATTTTGCAGGTTCCAGCGAAATGTTAACTGTAGTCTCTTAGCAATCCTCCTCTAGCCCAGTTGAGCTGAACCAAGATTGCCAGTTCTAGATACATGCACTGCTTGTCCGGAGTTCGGTGAGTTGGAGTTTCCTTTGGGCCTGACAAAAGTATGTTACCATGGCCACAAAAGTGCACATCTTTATTCCCAGCACTTAGGAGGCAGAGGCAGAGTTAGGGTTAAAACTATGGGAATTTTGGTTCAGCATGATCTACATAGTAAGTTCTGGGCCATCCATAGGTAAATAGTTAGGCCCTGACAAAATAAAATAAAATAAAATAAACATGTGAATCTGAGAGAATTCAAATTTTTCAGGAATTGGATAGCACTAGAAGGCAGAAACTGTTCCAGGGTTTTGATTGGCTGCTGGCACAGCAATGAGGGGAGTCATAAGAGACTGGTAGTAGGAGCTGGGATAACTAAGGGGATGGGTTCAGACCTGAGAAGCTTATTCCTCTATGTTTAGGCATCAGAAAGTCACTAGTGACTATGTGAGTGGGAGGATTGGAGGTGGGGTTGGAAGCATGGTGTGATGGAAGAGTATCTGATGGCCTGAGATTTTCAGCATGGAATGAATGTTCTCTTGGAGTCAGGCAGAAATGAGGTCAGAGCAAGACAATTCTTTTTGTCTTAAAAATACCAAAGTACTTAAAAGGAAGTCTCTAGAGAAGCAGTCAGTTGTTCCTGTGACAACTTCACCTTGACAATGTTTCTGGAGTTAATGGGATATGAATGTCCTGACATTCACACAGGTCCCTTAGTATCCCTTATTGAAGGGCCCATTGACTCATACTGAAATACAAACTTGGCAACCCTGGCATTTTTTTTTTTGCTCCTTCTTTTAAATGCTAATGAAAAGGGAGGTTGAGATTTGAACAGAATTTTTTCTTCACTTTCTTTATTAAAATTTTACCTCTCTTCTTGTCTTTAAAAATTATTCTTTCCTCTTACAATACATCTCAACTGCATATTCCCCCCTCCTCCAAACACCCCCACCTCCATTCTCTTCTTTTTTTTGGAAAAAACTTGATTTAGTTTTTATTACTGCAAACTATGGAGATAAACATATTTGAACACAACATAATTGTTTAAATTTAAAACTTTAAGGAAAATACCAAGAATGGTATTATCATTCATACTTAAATATACCATGAACAGAATTTTTGTTTAATTAAAATTGTTTTAGCTGGGTTTTTTTTTCCTACTTCCTAAAAATTTGTTTCAATTCTAAGTAGAGGGCATAAAAAAGGCAGAGCAGATAGTAACCATTGCTGAGGTGTCACCAGAGGACAGAAACTGAGAAACAGACACAGAAAGAGCAAAAGTGTAGAAACACACAAAGAAAGGGAAATCTCACAATTGTGAGAAACCAAGTATCATGCCAGGATACACGGCATATTAAGATGTTTCCATCAATGTTGAATTTAACCTCAATGTTAACTATAATGTCTAATTAATGAGATTTTCTCGAGGATAAAGAAGTAGAAGAAAAGTGTTAGAGATGTGGGGGTTGGGCAGTGGTATTAGATACAGAAGATTTTAGCTCTTCTCGTACCCAATACTAACTTTGCCATCAGAAAGCCAGTCTAGTTGGGAGCCTTTGAACGAATACCCTTCTGTCTTACCTTGAGGATGTGAGAAAGAAAATATGCCTAACTCTTCTCAAAAGTCATGCCTGAACTTAATTCTGTCTCAGATCCCAAAGAAAAAGAAATAAGTTCCTCTAGATTGGCAGATTTGAAGGTAGATATGTCATGTCTGTTCCAAGATTTTCCTAGCCAACCTTGGGGAACTTTTCTCCTATTTATAAGCTATATTGACTATTCCAGGGGCTCCCATGCAGAAAGTAGTGGTAATCCTCTGTGTGTTAGTGAACCTTCATTACGAGCACTAGGTTCTTATCTATTTTCAGAAGCCATGTTCAATGACAGACTGATATAAATATTGAGAAAATCATTTGATGTTTTGATAGACCACTTACTGTGGTGATATCTCTGGATCCAGACCTCAACTATGTAATAGGTAGGATACCAAAAGAATAAAAATGTGGTCTTTAATATCTGAATAGAAAAAGACAAATGCACATGAAAACTGAAAAGGCAAGACACAAAACAAAACAAGAAACCAGAGACCAAGATAAATAAAACATAAGGTAAGAAAAAGAGAATGGAGATGGCTGTGTGAGTTCAAGGGCTCACAGAGAAGGAGGCTTTCATAAAGACAGATCAGCAAGGAACAATGTATGCATTTTTATAGGCACCATGCCTTGGATAGATGTTTGTTTTAAAACAGTGATTCTCAACCTGTGCGTCAGAGGTTGCTCATCAGATATTCTGCCTATCAGATATTGACATTATGATTCATAACAGTAGCAAAATTACTATTATGAAATAGCAACAAAACAATTTTAAGGTTGGGGGTCTCCACAACATGAAGAACTGTGTTAAAGGGTCACAATATTGAAGGTTGAGGACCACTGCTCTAGAATATCACCATGGCAGCTGCATTAAAGATGGATTTGCAGGATATGGAGACAAAGAAAGTACAGGGGTGTCTACTATGAACCAATGGAGCCCAGTGGCAGTGAGGACAGAGAAAAATTGATGTACTGTAATCCGAGAGAGCAGATCTCTTGTCAGAATATAGTGACTGACTAGAAGAGAAGTCTGCCAAGTGAGGAAGAGTTAAGCATGACACAGAATTTTCTACTCAGAGAAACTGCTTGTATGGGTTTCCTACCCACTGAAATGGGAAATGTGCATGAAGAGACAGACTTCTATGCTAAATGTTATCCAAAATATGCAAGAAGACATTTTCCCTGCCTGATTCCCAGTCTATTTTATCTTTCTTTCTTGTTTTCAATGTTCTTAAATACTTCCACTTCATGAATTTATTTAAAATGGTTTGTTGACCTAACTTGCCAGATACCATTATTTTAGCACCTGTGAAATGATTATAAAAGTTTATTTCAAAATAAGCATAAATAATCCAAAGCAAAAATTTTTCAAGTGTATGTGTGTGTGTGTGTGTGTGTGTGTGTGTGTATCTCTGTCTGTCTGTCTGTCTCTTTAGTCTCCCATGCCCTTTCTTTTCCAACTTTTATAATTAAATGCTGCTAAGAGATCATGACAAATCTTAAATATTTTTAGGAACTAATGAGGTGTGGAAGTGCTTTTGGAGCTATTGACCATCCTTTGCTTGTCTCTAAGGGACATTGCACACAAAAGCATTGGATGGCACAGCCTAAAGTTACCACTTCTGAGCCTTTGAGTGTATTTGTTGGTAGTGGTGTTTAATGTGCCTCTGTAAAGATTTCCAATTTTCTGAACACTGAAGCTCTCTGCTGGAAATCTCTTGGGCTCTCTGATTCAGGCCTTTGCTTGTGAGATGTGGACACATTTCTAAGACAGTGTTCAGCAGCTCATTTCCAGCCTCATTTGGCCCAGACAAGAAGCTAGCTTTCCCCAAATTGCAGGTTCTCCCAGGAAAAGGCTTCACCACCCCTGTCTATTTTACTTAGTCTTTAGAACTGATGAAGCAATGGATATTTTGTGCAGGAGCAAATGGAGAGAAGGGGAATTTGCACATGTCAACATCAAGTTGGCAGCGAAATGCCACCCCTAATCATGTCTAGAGGCCCTACAGCATAAGTCACGATAGAATCGACAGAGAGAAACATGGTGTAAGTATTACACCCCAACCCAACCCAAGTATTCTGAGTCAATGTAATTGATAAACAGCCCAGATAAGTCACTTGAAGCCTTGTTCCTTGGTGTTTACTTGGCAGGGCTAAAGGTGATGTGCTGACTTCTTACCCAACACAAGGAAGATATCTGAGCTTTTACCAAGAGTAATTCTGGAGTTCAGAAATATTTTTGCACAGTATGTCTACAAAGACCAAACACATAGGGATGGCAACAGCAACATCCCTGGTGAAGTCTTTCTTTTAGAAGCCATAGATGCTTGTTGGGACGTAGGGTTAGACCATTTACTCATCTGTTTTCCTGTTCTAGGATATTCCATAAGAAATAAAGCCAACAGGGTGATTGTGTAAAGTAGAGCCCCCCCACAAAGCAAGTTGGTAGCAGCAGCAGCCACCTCGGCAGCAGTAAGCCAGAGTTGAATTCCATTTAAATAAAATGCCAAAAGGCAGTCAGCGAAAGTGACATTTATGGTGTTACTACAAATGCATTCAGCGGGAAAGCTCAGTAGCAGAAGCAAGGGGGAAAAACAAGCTGTAGTGAAAACTGCCATCTGTATATTGTGCCCCGTTTTTAATATTCTGTATTCTCATAAAAAGTGTTGTTTCTGTCACTATTCAATCTCACAAACTCACACAGAACACTGTTAAAAGTCAGCAGTGTGTGAAATGGTATTTTAAAATAAATGAAACCCGCTCGCAGAGCTGCGGAGGAATATTGCAATGCTGGGCGCTGACAGACAGGCACTGAAAAGTAACAACGGTTATCATCTTAAAGCAAAGCGGATTAAATAAAAACCCACAGCCAGTGGTGCATTACCAAGTCTGATATTGACACAGCTGCTGTGGTGGTTATTTTTCATTGTCTCATCAAGACAAAGCATCATGGGATATCAATCTTCCCTCTGTCAGGCCATGCCTGGTATAAAGTTTTTCGTTTACATTTTCATTATATGCCTTTTATCTCTCTGGTGCCAGCATTTTTTTCTTAACTGTGGGGTGGATTGACCTGTGGGGCAATGTTGAGCTATTACCTTCTGGCCAGAAGAGCTCCCTTCCTGGGACAGAAGGGACTTTTCCCCTCTTCCCTTCCCCCAAAACCTTTAGTTTTCTTCAGTGGCATTCATGGTCTGGTCATTACTCTCTCATCATGCTGGTGAGGATTAAAAACAGAATTGAGTATGTAAGTGTGTGCCTGTGTGCCTGTGTGGGCAGGGGATGCCTGTGTGCCTCTGTGTGTGTGTGTGCCTCTGTGTGTGTGTGTGTGTGTGTGCCTCTGTGTGTGTGTGAATGCCTGTGTGCCTCTGTGCCTCTGTGTGAGTGTGCCTGTGTGTTTCTGCCAGTGTGCCTGTGTGTGTGAAAGAGTGTATATGAGTGTGTGTCTGAGTGTGTATGAGTGTGTGTGCCTGTGTGTGAGAGTGGGAGTGTGTTTGTGTGTATATGAGAATGTGAGTGTATGTGAATGTGTGTGTGTGTGTGTGCAATAAAGAGCAAGAAAGAGGAACATAATGAGAATGAAAATTACAAGATAATTTGAGGATATTATTTCTTTCCTTCCCTTTTCATGGGAAAGAATGGAGAGAGTTAAAAATGGCAGCTCCCTTGAGAACACTCCAGCTGCAGTAACAGATTCATGCTCAACTTTTATACACTGTTTTATTCCCCACATGAAAAGTCTCAGATTGAACAGAGAATATACTAAGATAGACATTGTTCCTCCAGGCCACTAGACTTAATGTAGTGCTGTGGACAGACAGATAGACAACAGCGTAGTAGGGACTCTGAGGAGAGTTCAGGGCCAATCATTAGAGACAACATGCCAGAATCTCTAAAGAGAAGAAAATTGGGGCCCATACGGCAGATTCTTCTTGCACCTTTGTAATGGGGTGTTTTCCCAGGACAAGCCTGCAGCCGTGCTCCCTGCTGTTACTAGGCAGGAGTCACGGATTGGAGTCAGGAAGGGATTGGAGATGTAGAACCCCAGATACTTACTTTTGATCTAAACTCACTTTCTGGATAAGAAATCCTGTTAGCAGGAAGTCTATTAGCTAAGAACTCACAGACTCACTATAGAATGCCTGTGGGTATCTGTGAGAGAGAAGAACTGCTACAAAGTAATGTAGACAGAGCAGTGTCAGGGACAAAGGAAGCTGCCCTTGCCAAATTTCAAAAGATAATACAAATATCCAGAAACGGATTCAGCCTGGACTATAAGTGAATTTCTGTTTTTCAGATAAAATCTAGCATTTCTTGGGAACTTGCAAAACTGGTCCCCTCTACCAAAAGGAGTCATTTCTTATCACTGTCAGAAGGGCCAAGAGGCTAACTGTGGTACTTATTAGCATACCAAAGCACATGCTGGCAGCCAGGTCTCTGCAATATCACATTTAAAAGCTCATGCTATCCTCCTAGCCCTTCTGAACTCCTCCCCTACCCTAAACTCTCTCTAGCCAAAGCCTTCCTGCTCCCCAGATAACCTTGCTATGTCTCAATCACCCCCCACCTCTCATGGCAGGGTACAGTCTTCTGGCCATGTTAAGTCCACTGGACTCTTCCATATGCCTCTGACTGTTCTCTCTGCTTTATCTACAATTTCCCTTAACCATGCAATGCGAGTGGTCATGGCATCAGTTTATACAAGCAGCAGCCAAAATCTGACATTATGTTCCTATGCTACATGACTCCCCCTTCCTTTGGTTGGCTTTCCATTCAGAAATGGACTGATCTGTAGAAAACTTATTTTAATTTGAATCTACAAAACCATATATATGTGAAAGGTCACTTTTCTTTGGGGCAACTCATAGACTTTTTTTTATTGAGTCCAATGCCATTACATCTCCTGCTTCCAAAGCTTATAACTGTAACTTGTGTAAGAGAGAGTATTACATTATGAAACATTTTTTAGTACTTTAGGCCCTACTTCTTAAGTCTTTGACTTCAAATATACAGAGAAAGTGATGTTTCTTTAGAAAAGCTGAAAGTAGTCTTATAAGATTAAGATGGTTATAACAAAGAGAATGAAGCTTGATGGTCCAAGTAGGGTTCTCATGGTTTTTGGCATCCTCTCTATACCATAGTACTCAGTGGGGCTAGATATGACTGTAAGGGTGGGTTGAAGTTTAAGTTTCCAAAGGCAGATGAAAGCAATTTCATCACCCCTGCCTATAAGTGTAGACAACGATGCAACAGGTGACTTCTGCAGAAAAGCAAGGGAAACTGCCAACTTGTAGGACACTTCCCAGGACTCTGAAAAGAGAAATAAAGGACAGTTTCTTGTTTCTTGGTTTTATGAACACAAAACCAGGGCAGAAAAAGGAAAAGAGTAATGTGGAAAACATGCCATTCCAGGAGACCTAGAAAGGATTAGCTTCTACTTCATGTCACTTGCCTGTTCCATCAAACTCAGCTATTATGTCTTTCTTCTGCATCTGTTTCCAGCATTGTCTGCCCTGTATAAGAAGGTACTCAGACAGTCTATGGAAATGCCATTCAATTCTTTTCAAATTATCTACTAGGCAATGACAACTCCCAAAAGGGTGGCTTCATATAATAACCGACATCAATGCTATTAATTGACTGGGATTTTAATGGAGCTTGCAAGTGAAGGCCCCTTGCAAGTGAAGTCCCATTGACTCTATTCTTGTCTTCAAAGTAAGCCCTCTCTCAGTCTTTCTGCTGTGTGTTGTCACAGCAAAATATGCAAGACCATAGATTGTATGAATTAAAAGAGATGCTTTGGGAGGGCTCAAGATGTTGTAACTAAGGAAGGTCAAGAGCCTAATACCAACATCTTTTTATCCTCATGCTCTATCACAACTTTGTAGAGAAGAAAAAAGCAAAGTAAATATCTCAAAGAGGAGGCAAGAGGACAGGAGTGTCAAAGCTCACTCGGTAACAACTCACTCTTGTAGCAATGAATCCCATGAGACCTAACTCACTCTCAGTAAACCAAATCCAATCTTGAGATTCCTATCAGCACCATATCATGAAGCTGACATAACAAACCTAACTAATCCACATTCTCAAGAAAGACAATAGCCAGTTCATTGGGATTCTGCTACCATGATCTAATCACCACCCACAGACTCCTACCTCTTAAAGGTATCACAATCTCCTCATACTGTTACCATGAAGACTTTGGGAAACTATTTCCAAACTACTACAGCCTCCAAATGTAGGACCAAATCTGGTTCTTCATGGTGTATACAGTTGGTATTGATGTCAGAAGATGAGTTTTCTGAAGATGGTCTGGACACCCCTATGTCCTTCAGGTTCCAAGTTTTCCTCTGACTTCATCTCTCTTGACTTTTCTTTAGAATATTGCCTCTACCCTTGTGTACTAATGACACTATGACAACTACTGATGGTCATATTCCTGTGTGCCTTTCTGAAACACTGAAATTCTTCCCAATAGGGAAGAATCTACATCATGGGTATTTGAGAACACTCTTTATATAATCACAACAATGCTTTTATTAACCAGCAAAGATTCCTAGTCCAATGTCATCCCTATCAAACTGGACCTCTCTACAGAGTGGGTTGGAGAGATTTGGGCTAATGACCAAAGTTGATCCTTTTGTGTTGGCTCTGTATCTTACTGTTGCTTATGTTCCCCTCCCTGCAGTGTGCTGTTGAGTTTGTACTCTGCTGAATAATAAATATGGATTTGTGATCATAGAAAAATATGAATTGCCTATTACCTAGTTTAACCACTTGGTTTTACCACTTACATTTTCATCTCCTGAGTTGTATCTTTGGTTGGCCCTTCACTCAAAAAATTTATAGCATTATTAAAGTGACCCAGCTTTAATTTCTGTCAATCTATGACATCTCTAGGTTAATGATACACTAATTTCCTTTATTCAGCATAGGAAAGCAGTATTCTCCTTAATCATGTGTTTTGATCACCAGAAAGTCATAATTAAAATATTCTATACCACCTGTTGTGAGAGAGAACAGACTATACTTTTGTCATCATTACAAATTTGAAAATTCATAAGAAACATTAGAATCATATCATGGGGCTGACACATCATCTTCATAAGCATCCTCTAAGTTGTCTCTAGGAGAGGGAATTGTTCACCAATGGGAAATGGGCAGCTAGTAGAATGATGAATAGTAGAGGGAACTTTGTGATACTGCTGGCCACTTCAAGATGACCATCTGTAGATCCCCCTAGGTTTTAAATGTCAAATGTAGTATTGACATTCTTTACCATATTTGGCTTATTTTCTAAAATAATACAATAGACTTATTTCTCACACCTTATTTCTTGACTGAATACACATACACACAAAAAAAAATGGTACAAAGCCACAGAATCACTTAAAATCAAATTATTTTTCCTCAAACTCATGATGTTTTTACTATTTTTTAATTCATATTAAATGACTTAGCACAAGTAAAAAACATAAAATGACACTGTCATTCTGTAGATATTTCAAATTAACAAATACTACTTGTAACGTGCTATAACGTCTTAGAGGGGCTGAAGCAAATAGCAATCTCTAATTTTAAGCAAGTGACTATGTTCTGTTTTTAACCACTTTATCATGGCCCCTCATCAGCATCCCTCTGATCACAAGATTTTTTGGATCACAAATTTAATTTGGGTAAATTTTGAATGATTTCAGTCATAGTAGAAGGCTCTTAGAATGTATATTAATTTCATAAAGTTAATGATCTGTTGTGATGTAGTGTATATTTAATAAAAATAATCTTGAATATTAGAGAACAGAGCCATCTCTTTAGCCTTTTGGGATTTTTTAAAAATTTTTGTTTTTTTCAAGACAGAGTTTTCTATTTAACAGAATACATAATATACAATATATGATATATATATACAATATATAATATATCACAATTATCCTTTTCATTTATTTAGAACTTATAATTTTTGAGTTCCTAAAATTAATCTTAAATCATAATATGAGTTTCATAACAGGATTTATTCTTCTGGAATGTACATAAGAAAGCTAAGTCATTAAAAGCAAGATCTTTTTCTGGGATTTTAAAGATTCTCATAGTTACATTATTTATGGGGTTAACAAGAATAAAGGTCAACTGACACTTTATCAGATGCCCTTGTGCCTTTCAAAGTCTTTGGGTTCTCAGATTAAAGCATAATCATTCTCACTGTGCTGTGGGTCCAACACAGACCTCTGCCCAGATGTTCTTAAGTATAGTATTTCCTGAGTCTTCCCTGGTAGATCAATGTTACAATACAGTGATGTGTCTTGTGCATAATTTTAGTGACAGGCACCACTTGTGCATAATTTGAGTGACCTTTATGCTACTTGTTAAAAACTCCATAGAGTGTCACAAACATGGGAAAAAGTTACAACCTGTTTCTGAGTGAAAACATTCATAGTTCTTGTCACCCAAACATTTCTTCTTCATCAGAAGCCTTTAGGAACACACATCTTTAGAAGCCCATCATTCACATATGTTAGCAGAAGGAAGCAAGGATGATATGTTTTGTTTATCTATTCAACTTCATTTTGTATTGCATACTGGAAAGATTATGGGCTATGAGTCAGATAGATTCAGATTTAAATCCCAGCTCTGGCATTTACCAGCTCTGTAATGTTGACAAATTGCCTACCTTTCTTAGTTCTCAGTTTCTTCCTGTGTAAAATAAAATAAGAACGTTCTTGCAGGGTAATTTGAAGGATTAAGATAATACCAATAAAAATACAGACCCAGACTAGTCACTCCATCACTTGGAAATGTCCTGGCCTCATCTTTACTTCTTTATAATGTCAATTTGCCCTGAAAAAAAAAAATATCACTGGTCTTGATGGTTTTCAGAGTTTGCTTCATAGGTATATGGGCATTCTATCAATGGCACTCCTTAAGTGCTTCACTTTTTAAAAAAGAAATACAGTCAAAATATTCCCAATAATTTTATACTCATGTTTGATAAGCCCTTTTTTATTTATAATGCATTTTCAATAAAAATATGTAAATATAACATTTCATTATAGAGTATATGTTATATATACTTTTCTATTATAATTCCTATACAGAATTTGTATTCTAGAGTGCACAGTTAATTGTTTAAAATATTTTTGTATTATTTGTATTTATCATTTATGCATTCCAGCTGATAGACAGAATATCCTTGAAATTCCTAATCACTTCTATGACACCTTGCCAGGAAACTGCTCCTAACTGTGACAGTGTGTCATAAATTTTTCTCGTGGTCAGAATGACTAAACATTTTTCCTTTAAGTACTGTCATCAAGATCATTACCCAGGTGTCTCATTTTTAGAAAGAAGACATTGTATGTTGTCTCAGAATTCTCTCCAAAGTCAAGAAGAGGATGACTATAGAAAGAAGACTGGCAGTCCCCTGATCTCTTGGAGACTGTTTTCTATACAGGCCACAGAGTATTGGGTTATGCTTCAAAGAAAATTCAAAAATGACTGAACTCTGTTCTTTTTAAAATGGTTCCAGTAAAAAGTAGAGCATTCATTGGATGCACTTGTCCAGCCATATCAAATTTCAGCACTTGATAGTAGGCAACTGAAACCAGACTCTGAATTTAGAACAGGTCTTGCAATATCTACAGTTAGATATTGGCCTCCAAAGTGAGTGGCTTTTAGTCAAAGCTGTTTATCATGATCCAGTGTCTTGACCTTATTCCTCCACATTTACAAAATTATTTGAATACACATTGAGCAGCATATTTTCCAACATTCAATTGCACAGTGATTATATGGCATATTTCTTTAGTATGATTAAGCACAGAGTGGAGGCACTTTCCATTAGTAAGATTCATTTTAACACACCCAACAAGGGTTCCAAAAACTATCATGTCTGTTCCAAACTACCCAAGTAGGCATATTTCTGTGACCTTCATTTTCAGCATCAGCATCAGATGGACTTTGAATCCTATTCTTCTCCACGTACTATAAAAGTGGCACTTTTAAATATAAGTTTGCCTGTTTATACTGACTCTAGTGGATTGTAAGATACTTAGGGTTAGTTCTCAATAACTGAAGTTGATACCCTTACATATTGACTCTAATAAAAATAATTGCCTTTGTTATCTCCATTTCTATACCACTGTGTTGAAATAAGTATTCTCATTTCTTACTGAAATTACTTCACTAAAGCAGTAAACTCGGCAATCAAATAAATAGGTGTCCAAATCCTCATGTATCTCAGAAAGGGAAGTACTAAACAGACTATCTATGCTATCTTTCTTGTGTCTGAAACTCTTCAAAGGACCAGTTTAGTATTGGTTATACTTGTTCAAGACAAAACATATTTATAGAGGTCTGTGGGAAAAGCAGTTTATTTTCTAATTCTTCTTTCAAGAGATCAATGCTCACCTACCTACCATGAATGTTGGAGGGGTGTCGTGGGGGGAAATCTTCATGTACTATTGTATATAAGTATGTGTGCATCTGTGTATATGTGTTTGAATGTGTATATGCATTTTGTATGTATATATGTGTGTGCCGATGTGTGTAGAGATATGGGGTATATATGAGTGTGTATGTATGCATAAGTATGTATGTGTATAGGTGTATAAATATATGTAGTGTGTGTGCTTGTAAGAGTATATGTGTATGTGTGCATATATTTGTGTTCTCTTTGTGTGTATACATATGTTTGTATATGTATATGTGTGTATGTATGTGAGAATGTATATACATATGTAGACATGTGTGTATATGTCTGATATGTGTAGTGTGCATGTACATTTGTGTGTATGTGTGCATATATGTGTGGAGCTGTGAAGTTTGTATAAGTGTGTGAATGTGTATATATGTATATGGGAGTATGTGAATGTACTTATGTTTCCCTGTATATGTATGTGTGTGTGCTTGTGTGTGTATAGAGGTGTGAGGTTTGTATGAGTATGTGTGTGCATGTTTATATATGTATATGTTTGTGTATGCAAGCATGTGTTGTATGTACAGATATGTATATATGTATGTATTTATATTGGTGCATGTATGTGGGGGGGCTGAAAAAACAGAAATTACTATATTAAATCAGAAGAAAAAGAGTTACAGGACTGTACTAATGCAACATCTAAAGAAAATAACTGTAGCAAGAATTTTTGGCCCAGCCTTATCTTTGTAGTCTAAATGATTTTTTTTTTTTTGCCTGTGGCCTGGCTTAGCAAAAGGTTGGGTCCTGTAGCCTTGTTTGGTCTTAAATAATTATATAAAAGCTTATATTAATAATATGTTGTTTAACCTGTGACTTAGGCTTATTGTTAACTAGGTTTTGTATCTTAATTTAACTTTTTATTAATTTGTCTTGTCAGGTGGTTCATGACTTACCTGTACTCTATTGTAGAATGTTTTGGGGGGCAACTGGATTGTGTGTGTGAGAGAGAACATTTGTGTGTGTGCATGTGTGTGTGTGTGTGTTGTTTTGTTACTTTGCCCTCTTTTTTTTAATTTATGTTTGGATTTCTGCCTGACTATAAACTGGTTTGTCATAGGCAAAACCAGTATTTTTTATTAACTAATAACATTTATAGCATATAGAAAGACATTTTATAATATTTTTATCTAATTATAAAGAAAGGTTTTAATTTAACATCAAAATTATGTATAACAAAACAACTATCAAGCAGGAATTGTAGCTATAATACCTAGTATATTTGTATTTAGTAAAATTAAATGTTTTATTATTTATCTTATTTTTGTGAATCTAGTTTTATATCTTTTATTATAGCTAAAGAAAACTGTAACTATAACTAATTTTTAACTTTATTAAAGATCACAGAAGGATATAATATTACTTGGGAAAGGAAGGGCATTATAAGCAACTTTTAAGTTTTAAAAATAACAGACATCTGGCTACTTAGACAGTCACTTAAAGATCTTGTAACAATGGATCATCTATCTTTAGCCTACAAGGCCTAGAGTCTCTGACAGACTTCATAGTGAAGCAGGAAAGTTGTTTTGTCCTCTATGGCATAGTTGTCAGTCTCTTTTCTTTGTTTCCTGTAGAATGTCTGGCAGTTTCCTCTGCAAAGAAGGAACTTGAATGACCATCTCGATGCCAGGTATAGTAAAAATTATTTATCAACAACTGATCATATTAAAAAATTAATATTTATTACAGGTTTATATTAAACACTCACTGATACAGAGATTGAATCTTAGGACAGTTTCTGGGAAGTTGGACTGGTTCTCACAGCAATAGAGTTGGTTGAGATCTTTTCTCCAGGAGCCTGGGAACAAAACAGAAAGTTTTAGACTGGCCTGGCCATGCTCCATACATGGGTTCTGAGGACATAAGAGCCACACCTCTATGTCAAGGTAAATACAGCCTGAGCCCACTACAAATAACAGAAATCCAAATATGGGGAAAATTATACACCAAGCCTGAGCCTTTACAGATCAAAATAGAAGCAGGAAATGTGATCAGGAGAGAAAAGCACACTCTGAAATGACTCAACATTAGAAAGACAGTCTCTCTGAGATAACTGCAGACCATGCACAAATGCAAACAAGCTTGGGTGGGATAGTGAGTGAGTGCCAAGAACAATCACAAAGTTCTCTAGCTGATAAACCCAGTTCCTCTTTATCAGTGCAGGTTAATGCTTTCATAAAGGAGGCAGCTTATTCCAATGCCAGAGGCAGGATGTCAGTTGCCTCACAGCAAGCAATCTTTGAATACAGTGTTGAGGCTTCAACACTCTATAAAGACATGGCACACATACCAGAGCTTGACTGGGGGCACTGGCTGCCACCTCATACACCCAGATGATAAGAACGTACCACACAAAACTTGGATGTTTAAATCCTATCCTCACTCTCTCTTTCTCTTCCCCTATTTCATTCAACAGTTATTCCCACATGCAGTCATTAAATTAGGCACCATCTCTAGTGCAGAAAAAATGAGTGGTGGTTTGTATGAAGCTTACAGATATTGGAGAAAGACAACAGAAGGCTACCAAATGATCACCTTCAGTACCTGTGGTACGTTGTACATAAGTGACTAGCAATTTTCTTTAGTGTTTTTGACTATATATAGACAATGGATATTGGCAGGTCACTACTGAAACAATCAAGTGTATAAGAATAAACAAAGGAGATGCCTACTCTCCTGTGCAGTCTTCATATCCCTCTGGTTGCAGCTTCCCTGTGGTACCTGGGTCATGTGACATGCTGACAGCACTCTTGCCAATCCACTTAAGCCACATAAAGCTCACTCAAAGGCTGAATATCTGCTTTGAGTCACAAGATCCACAGTTATTAAATCTTTCAGCAATTTCTTTTCTTTCTCCTAGTCTTGGCAGCAGCAGCCTTTTGCATTTTGTAGAACAATGGTTTCTCTATTGCACAGATCCAATGTTGTTTAAAAAAGAACTGGTGACATGAAGATCTCAGGAGGTATTGTATCCTAAGAGGCAAAGTTCTCAGGAATGCTTCTAGACACAGGCTAAAACTCTTCAAGTCTGGAAGTTCTCTGAGCTCTTTTGCATACTTGAAGTGTTCAAGATGGTGTCCTGGTTTTGAGAAATGTCAAAGGGAAATGGTTACTGTCAGCAGATTGACATTGGAACTAACTTTGCAGTAACATCATTCACCATGTCCTATGCCATAAACAGTTAAAACTCCATCTGCCCAGGGACCTAGTGTAAAATATGGTGGTTTTTACATGTTAAAATAATTGCATAAAAATAAACATCATGTGAATATATGTTAAATATTTAATAAATCCTGGGATATCAGAGAGATCACCCAGTCAAATCCTAGGCAGACAGCTCAGGAAACCCTTGATCCTTTAATAGAAGGATAAACAGCTGAGTCAATCACACACACCTTTAATTCCAGCACAGGGAAAGCTGGGAATGGCGACCAACACCTTTTATCCCACAACTCCAGAGACAGAATTTCTTCTGTTTTTGTGAGTTCAAGGCTATATGCCTTTAATCCTAATCTGGATGGGATAGGGTATATAAGTGCTCAGAGAAACCAAGCAGAATCAGAAGCAACTGGCAGAAGCGACCAGGAACGAGGCTGAGGAAGTTGCAAGACAGCTAGTTGAGAATTGACTGTGGTGCTTCCTCTCTCTGATATTTCAGCCTTCCCCCAATATTTGGCTCTGAGTTTCATTCATATTACTACAACATCACCTCTATTTAGTTGCCCTAAAGAACATTCCTTCCTTGAAATACTGTGGGTCTGTGAGTATTAACATCCATGCATGCTTTCAGAGGGCAGGCCACTGTTGACAAATCTCTAATGTGTAGCTCACTTAACATTCCTTAAAAAAAATCAGGGTCATGATTCTGTGACTAAAGAGGAAACTAAGGCAAGAAGATAAACCATTCAAGGTAACAAAGTTGGAGTTCAATGTCAGAGGAATTCCTGCTGCTGAGATAGCCTAAAAGGAACACCCAGAATTATATTCTTGAGCACCTGTCAGTTACATCAAAATTTATTACTACTACTACTATTATTATTATTATTGTTATCATCATCATTATGCCATGTGGAGGTCATAGGACAACTTTGGGTGATTGGTTTCCTCCTTCCACCTTTACCTGGGATCCATGTACTGAATTCATATTGTAGGCTTTTGCTGCAAGACCTTTTGGCACCCAGTCAGCCTCAAGGCCCATTAGTCAGCACCCCCTTATTTCTTGCTAGAACAATATAACCAGTTTGAGTTGGAGAGCTCTATCGCAAACTGCCAACAGTCAAAAATAATGTGGAAAATTTTTAATGAAAACTTTAATGTGTGTGTGTGTGTGTGTGTGTGTGTGTGTGTGTGTGTGTGTGTGTGTGACTGAAACTTTACAATCATTGGTAATTTTCACCTAATGTCAAAGTATGGGTGAGCATTTGGATTCACTGCTTTCAAGTTCATAAGCAGACCTCAAGTTTCTGCAGGCTCACTTACATTATTGTGCTTGCTGCTACTTGGTATGTTTCTTTGCCCTGGTTTGTGGGAAGGGGTAAGATGGAGACATTGTTCACATTCACGGTGTTTTATTTGCAGTGTCAGTCTGGAACTGAGGAGCAGGACATATTTTGGAGGCAGTAAAAGTCATGTTAAATCCTGAAGGGCAGACTCAGGATCATTCACATTTTATCTCAACTAAAAGTAAACAAAAAGAAAAAAAAGGTGTGTGTGTATGTGTGTTTGTGTGTCTGTGTATGTGTTTCTGTGCACCTGTGTGCATGTTTGTGTGTGTGTCTATGTGTGTGACCTTGTATATGTTTGTATGTGTGTCTGTTTGTATGTCTTTGTATATGTGTCTGTGTCTCTGTGTGTGTATGTCTGTATGTGTTTGTATGTTTGTGTGTATATGTTTATATGTGTGTGTGTTTGTATGTGTGTTTATGTGTCTGTATGTGTGTCTCTGTGAGTGTGCCTGGTGTATGTGTCTGTGTGTATGTGTGTGTTTATATGTGCGTGTGTATGTGTTTTGCTTGTTTTTTATAGCCTCGCTCAACCCTGACTCAAGAAACCCAAGAGACTTCTATAATCTTCTCGATGAAGAGGTTTTAACATTGTAAGCATTTCTCAGCTTTTCTTTACAACCTGAGTTCATTAGTTATCAGCTTTTGAAAGCTAGCATTCTGCCCAAACCACATCTAAAATGTCTTTGTATTGTGGGTTTTGTTTTCTGTTTGTTATTGTTGTTTGCTGTTGTTGATGATGATGATGAAGCAGAGCTTCACATAACTAATCATAACTAATCATACTGTAGGCTAGCCTCAAACTCAAAGCTGAGATTACAAGTGTGAGCTGAGGTCCACTCAAGTTTTAAACAGTGATTTTCAAAAATGTCTCCAACATTTAAGCTCTTTTCTAAGTGGAAAATCAAGCCTAACACCCTCCCCTCATTAATTGTTGGCTGGAATTAGTGTCTATATATAACAAATAAAACCAGGCAGAAATGGCACATCATGGAGAAGATAAGAGGGGGTGGTCCTGATTCTCTGCAGGAGCTAGTTGCTTGAGAAAACCACACTCCAGTAACAAATAAAAAGGACCACAGAGTGAGTCACCAGAAATGAAATCCCTTCATATAACCCATGTGAGAGAGCCATTCTGCCTTCAGTTCCAGGCAAGGATTCAGATGGCTTTGTGATCTAACACATCTTAGCTGCAAACTCAGACTACCCTGGCTAGTACCATCCTTCTAGCTAGACTTTTCTTGGACTTCTCACTGGCAAACATGAGGCTGGCACCTGTGTGATGCTCTAATCCAGTTCATTTCACGGTGATTTGTTCTGCAGCAATGGATAACTAACATAATTATCCTCTATTAGCTTCCTTCCTTCCAACACTGTTTCTGCATTTTTTACTCCATCACTTTCTTGTCTGAACTCCTCAAATCAACAGCTTTTAATTGTCTACTGATTATTCCACAAAGTGAATTAAACATGTCAAATGCAGTGAAATTGAATTTTACAGTGGATAACTATGTATCCACCACTTAGAATTTGATCATTTACTGATTTTACTTTAGCACATCTTTATCTGTCTACTCATTTCTTCTTCTAACCACTAATCCATTATATTTTCTATGCATCTCGAAGTCAATTGCTATCAGTGACCCTTTTCCTTAACTATTTCAATATACATGGCAGGATATATGTTTTTATACTTATTTGTGTTTTTGTTTCTCATTTAAAAAAAAACAAGCAGTGAATGACATGATTTTCTCTGTGTGTTTGCTAATGTTGACATATAGCCAGAAGTTTTTCTGTCCCACCCAGGCCTGAGGTTCTGATAATTCTCTCCCACCTGCAATCCTGCAGCCACTTATAAAATAATTACTCAGAGGCTTATATTAATTACAAATTGTGTGACCTATGTCCCAGGCTTTTTGTTAGCTAGCTCTTACATCCTAACCCACTTTTATTTGTCTATCTCTTGCCACATGCTACATGGCATTACCTGTGTTCCATTACATCTTGTTCTGCCAACGGCGGGCTATGTCTGCTAATTCCACCCTTCTTCTTCTGTATCTATGCTTGGATATCCTGTCTGACTCTAAGCTGCCTTGCAATAAGCCAAACAGTTTCTTTATTAACCAATGGTAATAAAACATATTCACAGCATACAGAAAGACATCCCATATCAGTGACAAACTTACCTGAAGATATTTAACACTTATGAGTGTAAATTTACACTACCAACTCTTGAGTGCAAAATTATACTCACTACCACAGTCTACAAGACACTTTATCACTCTACCTGTGCAGGTAGAATTAGTAGGTGTCTCAGTAGCCATTCCCAAATAGCTATTCAGAAACTTAGTAGTAATTATAAATGTGTATCCTATAGCTCAGGCTTGTTACTAGCTAACTCTTACATTTTAAATTAACCCATATTTCATTTTTTTTAGTTTTTCATTTCTTATTTTTCTCATTATTTTGTCACAGTAAAGAAGGGGTGAATGTCAAAAATCTTATTACATATTCTTGCAATGTAGTATGAAGTAGTGGATATACATGTTCAGTTTCATTTCTTTGTTGCTGAAGAACTGGGTTGGATCAGTTTTACACTGAGCCCTGATGATGCTACTGTATAAAATGGAAAGAGTAATAACTAGTTCTGCTTCCTGCCACCACTCTCTGCTTCATTTCATCAGGACCAGATGCAAATGGAACTTCATCTCTTCACTGTATCCACTGACAACAGGATGTGTGGGAGTAAAATACTAATTAGAATAGCCTACCATGGAAGGCCCTCTTGAGAACTGTTGCTGCTAGTGTTCAGCTTTTTCCTGGGCCTGCGGATACAGTAATGTTTCCAGGCTCTGAATATACCACCTCTTCTCATCTTGTTGATATTGGATGGAAGCAGCTCAAGTCCCATCTTAGAAACACTGACATTATATGGTGGAAGAGGCAGCATCTGTTTGCATTGATAGGGTAGAGGAGGAAAAATTCTTTACTTCTTAGTTCTGCTAAACACGATCCAGGTAGGGATGGAAGGTTCTGCTACTCTCTAGTCATACAAACATTTTCCCCTCTACCCTGTAGTTAAAGGAAATAAGATATTCTTGAAGTTTTAATTTAATTTATTTTTTTCCCTGTGTCTGATGACAGTCTAGAATTGTAGGCTTTATTGGCTGTATATGATGTAAAGAAGGCAAAACAAAAGCCAGGTGATTCTCCAGTGTGGTCTTTCAAGTCCCAAGGTACCTGGAAATCTCTTTCTGTGTCTTCCTAGGTCTATTTTGATATATTTAGGATCTCAATAGTTTTTCCTTTTTTTCTTTTTTTTTACTTTTGAATAAAGTTTCATTTTTTTATTCAGGTACCCCCTTGTTCAAACACCCCTCCCCCTCTCAACCCCTCCTGGTCACTCTCTCTTCTCCACATTTTCTCGTCTCCTCCCTAGAAAGAGCAGGAGGTTCCAAGGTGGCTTGGCTCAGCATCCACTCCAGGCAAGTCCAATTTTCTCATCCCAATATCAAGACTGGGTTAGGTGTTCCTCTGGAGGGAATGGGCCCTAAGGTGCCAGTTCAAAGTGCTTCAGATCCCAAACTGTTTAGGGGTTGTGGCTTGCAGCTTGGGTGTGCTTTGCTTTTTGTTTAAAGTCCACTAATGAGTGAGTGCATCCCCTGCTTATCTTTCTGGGTTTGTGATACCTTGCTCAGGAGGATATTCTCCATACCCATCCATTTGCCTGCAAATTTTAGGATATCATTTTTTCTTACTGCTGAGTAGTACTCTATTGTGTAGATGTACCACAGTTTGTTAATTCATTTCCCAGTTTAGGGGCATCTAGGTTATTTCCAGGTTCTTGCTATTATGAATAATGCTGCTATGAACATAGTTGAGCTAATGCTTTTGGGGTGTGAATGTGCATCTTTAGGGTATATGCTCAATAGTTGTATTGCTGAATCCTTGGGGAGATTGATTCCCAGTTTTCTGAGAAACCACCATACTGCATTCCAGAGTGACTGAACAAGCTGACACTCCCACCAACAACGGAGGAGTGTTCCCCTTGCTCCTCATCCTCTCCAGCATCCTATATTTCTTATCTGCCCTCTACCTCATGCTGGTACTTTCCTTCAACACAGCATATTCATCTTGCTCCTCTCTGTGTCTGCCCTGACTCCAGAGACTCCACTCTTCTTCTTCTTCCTAGCATTCCCTGTGCTCTCCAAATCCTGCCTACCTATTGGCCAATCAGTTTTTTATTAACAATAAGAGCAACACATTTTCACAATGTACAGAAGGATTATCCCACAGCAATTCTGTGCCTATCTCACAGTGCCTAACGGCATCTGGTACAGAGTAGGGGTCAACCAAAGTGTGGATGAAGCATCAGCGGGCTCTGATTATCCAGAAAACAACGATATTTGGAAGCCTCAAGAAGCCAGAGACAGGATAGAGAAGGTACCCTCTGCTCTTTGTTTACACAAAACCCCTGAAGGGATACTTTGTCCACTGAAATTGGCATGGTATAGGGACGGCAAAAATGCCACAAACATTGATCTGTTTTCCATAGAACTCACCTATTTGTCCAGACTCTTAGGCGTTACTGAAACCTTCACTTGGGAAACCCTGTTATCTCCTTCCCTCGCAACAACCCAGTGGCTCAAACGTTATGACCAGGACACGCAGCAACCATGATGCTTTGCTTCAGCATTTTAATGGCTTTCAAGAGCCTGGTGGGACAAAGATAGCTTGTAAGTGAATAAATGAACAGCAGCCTTAGGTTTCAGCAGCGAGCAGATAAGGAAAGGAGACAGTTATGCCTCTGTCCTTACAGCGTCCCTGCTCAGTGTCAGAGCTAAGGGTGTTTGTGATCCCAACACTCACCTCTGCCTGCTGACTCTGTCCCATTGCCCCCAGCATGTCCTGGCACTGACTGACAAAGATTGCTCCCATCAGTCCCTTCAAATTGCTTGTGCAGAGGCAGGCCTAGATTTTTTTGTTTCTTTTTCCTGTTGGCTTTTCTGTCTTCTCTCCCTTAGCTATTCTCCTTATCTCTCACCCCCTGTCTATTTCTCTCCTCTCAACACATTTTCTGCTGGCTGTTTGCTCTTCTAATTTATTTCTCCACTCACCACCTATCTCGTTCATGCTGGCTCTCGAATCATTTTTATCTGTACCTTCTCCCATTCTTTTTCTCATCCCTCTTTTTCTCTTTACATTTTTTACCTTGCACACTTTCAGTCTCATTCCAAGTACCCATTTTTTTTTCACTTCATTCCTTCTTCCACCCTCCTGCCAGCTAAACCAGCATGCTGCCCATGTGCAAACTTTGTGAAATGGCACTTTTTTTTTCCCTATAAACATCAGACTCGCTCTTTTGTAGCAGACTTGAAGAGACCAGATTTTCAAGCGTGAAGGTTGCCCAGTGCTGTCTAATTTGTCAGCCTGGTTCCACCTGCCATATGCACAGCCTGAAGCCCCATGACAGCCCTCATTTTCTAAGCTGAACTTTAGCCTTTGCCCTCTGACCCTTTTGTTCACATCCTGTTATTGCTGAGGGACTGAAGCACAACACACTGGTACCTTATTACAGCTTTAATTTCCTGAGTAGTTCCACCGCCTCATTTTCACCTTCAGCATCTCTCTCTCTCTCTCTCTCTCTCTCTCTCTCTCTCTCTCTCTCTCTCTCTCTCTCTCTCTCTCTGCAAGCACATTCCTCTGCTGACAGTGAAACACAGTCCTGAGAATCGTGTTTGCATCCTCTGCTGGACTGAGATCAATGGGGAAATGAGATTACTTTAGGTATTTTTTTTTTTAGTTTTTGTGTCCTTCTGTGATTAAAGATGCATAAAATGATTAGCATATTGTACTGTGATAAACATATAGCTATCTTTTAACAACTAATACAAAACATGTAGATGGATACAGAACTCTTATGTAATTTTTTAATTTTTTTCAGGTCTTAATTTAATGCCATTTTTATTTCCTCTATTGCTACTTCCATTCAGCAACTCACAGTCATTTCAAATGTGTACATTCTGAGTCAGGGTCTGTTGACCAAACCATCTACTTTCTGAATGTTCTCCCACACTGGGCCCATTTTGGCTGTGAAACTGTGCTTAGATGAATGACGGTCTACTTATATATTATGCCACCCCCTTGTTCATTTAAAAAACTAATTAATCTAGAAATTTTTAAGCAAATGACTTGGAAACTCAATGAATAGATCCACACAAAAACTAACATAACTGAAATATGTGTAATCAACATGATTGTATAACTACATGTAAAATATGTCTGTGCAGCACAAAGTGATAAGCAGGTTCCACATCTGGTCTTTCCAGGCTTTTTACACATTATAAAATGGAGTTTGAACCATTTTTTTAATTATATAATTTTTCTTTCAACTTCCAGTGATTGACAAGACAGCACACATGTAACCTATATTCAGTAAACTCATGAAATCAATTAATCCAACCTCACTGATCAGTCTAATCATTAGTCATCAATCCCATTTTGCATTGTAGAAGGGTAGGAGGAGAGAGCCTGACAAAAATTTGTGAATGTCCACAGAACAGGCCTAGAAGAAAACACACTGCTTTTCTCTGGAGTTCAGAGCTCAGTCTCTTCATGTGTAAGACAAGAGAGGAAGGGGGTCGTCTCTCTCATCTCTGACCTCTCCAATATTGTAAAATCTTGGGCCTGCCACAGGCATAGGGAATGAGACCATACACATAACCACACAAAATTTAACAGAGACTGCTGAAGAAACTCATATGTGTGCCCTGAGACACATGAAATATTTCTGAAGGCCTGTGTAGACCAGGAAACTATAAGAACACTGTGTCCTCCAAGGATCCATCTTTTTGCTGCCGTCTTATAAAGGAGGGCATGAGTTCCTCTGCCTTTCTTTCTCCTTCTATTTTCTTCAAACTCTTTGCAACTACTGTTTTACAGCAGCTGGCAGCTGTTTGGCTCAGACAAATCAAATACTAGTAATGAATTGTGATACCACAACTTTGACAATGAAGGTCCTTGCGGGTCACAAGCACAAGGGCTTAAGAATGAGAATATTGATTAAGATTCAATGAGATCAAGTCAAGGAGGGGATGTAAGAGTCTTCGTGAATTCCCACCATACAGAAAGTGTTGTGCTGCACACTCTGGTGAAGGCAAGAAGGGAACCACATAATTATGACAAAACCACCATTCATATCCACAAAAAAAAGAGTTCACTAGATATGGATATAAGTATCTCTTGTGCATCAAAAATCCATAAGTAATGCTCATTGGAAAACACTAACAAGGTCATAATGCAAACTGAATGATTATAAAAAATACTAAGCTATGTGGAAATAATGACATTTATGCTTACTTCTAAAGAATGAATAAAACCTAACTGCCTAAGGTGAGTACAAGTAAGTACTGAGAGGTAAATGTTAGAGGGCATCCTCTAGCATAATCTGGAGACAATTTGATCTGGTTGAAATGGAAGGTTGTAACTTGGAGTCTGACTCTGAGGAGAAAGAGGATCTGTGCTGAGTTTTAGGCAGAATTCCATACTTGGGAAGAGTACTATGCCCGATGTTCATGGAGTAGGATTAAGAAAGAGAAAAAAAAGGACCACTAGTCAAGATGTTGCAAAGAGCTGCTAGTGTTTGAGGTTATGCTTTTGGTTTTGTTTTTATTAGTGTGGTTTTTATTGGTTGGTTGGTTGGTTGGTTGGTTGGTTGGTTGGTTTTCCTGCTTTTGAAACAATTCTTTCTATGCAACACATGACCACTTGTAGCTGTCAATTCCCCTTCCCTACCCTTCTAAGAACTTGAAATTCAGTTGTACATCACCATGTCCATTTTTTTTAGGTAGTTTAACAAATATATTGCTCCTGTTCAGCAGGATTATGCTTCTCTAAATCCCAGAAATTGAGCTTGACTACACGACTTGCTTTGACCAATAAAGTCAATCAGATGTACAGTACTTCAAAACAAAAATATGTATTTCTTATACCTGAACCTTACATTCTCTTCCTCCTCCTGCTCCAGGAACTAGTGAGTTCTAGATGGCAGGCACTTCCTCTGTCTTCATCTGAGCAGAGAATTATAGGAAAAGGTAATTCTAGCTTACTGGGCATAAAAAAGAATAAATAGTAAATAAACCTTTGATAACTTAAAGCACTGGCATTTGGGATATTGTCACATTGTCTAATCTAATAGCATCTGGTAGCTCACTTCTATTATAGTCTCATTCTGTCTAATGAAGGCAGTCTTCTTATTTTGTTAATGTTATCATTTTGTTGTTGTTGTTCTGTTTTTACAGGAACTATGTTGTGGCAATTCCTTTATTGCTAGGAAGAGTAAGTAGAGATTTGATAACTATGGTTGTGTGAAAGAAAATGGACCCCAAAGGGAGTGGCACTGTTAGGAGGAGTGGCTCTGTTGGAGTAGGTGTGGCCTTGTTGAAACTCTAAGACAATGACTATAATTCTTCATTGGATTTACACATTTACAGATTGTTTTAAACATTTACAGATTGTTTAAACATTTTCAGATTGACATCTTAGGTTGTCACTCTCTCTGTCTTTCTTTATGGAGCCAGGAAATATCACAAACTCAATTGTAGAACAAGTGAATGGAAATGAAAATACTAATTCTGTTTCTTATGGGATAAATTTAGTAGCAATACATTTCTGTAGGGAATGAGTAAAGTGTGAGGGAATGTGTGTTGTTGACAAAGGCACATCCATGTCAAGGACTAAAGGCAAAGCTTCAGATCTATGGATGTGGCAAAGTCTTCCCTGGGTAAGACTCGAGAGGATGGCAAAGCCTTTCTCAGGTGTGAGTGCAAATGTTGGTGGTATGAACAGAAATTTTGCACCATAGCCTTCTTCCCCCTAGATATTTGCAGACTGAAGATTGCTCCTCTGTAATGATTGCTCCTTCTGAGATGAGCTAAACCAACTCCTTGTTGGTTTGCATTCCACAAACCTCAACTTCTTATTTAGATGTTGTTAGCCATGTTCCTAATTAGCTGAATATAATAAACAAACCAAATTTTCCGATGTTATGGCTTTTCCACCTGAGAGCGAGCCTCACCCACCTGACCATGGTTTTTCTGTGTACATCTGTGTGTTTCTGTCCTTCCTTCAGTCCCTCACCATCCCTACTCAGGGTTTCAGGACCCAAACCATGAAAGCAATCAGCTCATTTTCTCTTGGTTCTCCAATTGTAAAACTCTATGAGGACTATTTCCAGCTCTC
The DNA here is from genome assembly GCA_004025045.1 of Sigmodon hispidus. NCBI lineage: Eukaryota > Metazoa > Chordata > Mammalia > Rodentia > Cricetidae > Sigmodon > Sigmodon hispidus. The sequence continues at coordinate 59,968 of PVIH01010638.1, forward strand.
CACTATGGTCAGCTCCTTAAACTTTGAGTTCCTAAGGTCTTTACCCTAAGTAGGTGGTTGTGCCTTCTTTGTAGAATAAATGATAACTAGTTCCTCTGTCTGTCAGACATAAGGTGGAGCTCTTAGATGCAAAGAACAGTTCAAAAATCACCATCTCCTCTTCAAAGGTTTCCCTGAGACAATCAGCTTTCCTGGCACTAGCCAGGAATATCAGGGGTCAAATTTGAAACAAGAGAGATGAGAGTGTAAGGAAATCTAGCTCCAAGCTCAAGTTCCCAAGCTTTAGGCCCCAGATGAGGAGTGCATCATCATAAAAGAAAAGGAATCTTTGTCTAGCTTGTAGGGAGCTGCATTGTACCACGCCCTAAAGGTGGCGCTGGTTTGCGCCTTCCACCTTCCTGATGGGATGGTGAGTGCTCTCGAGAGTAAACAACTCCTTATTGGCTGTAGGCAAGGATGGTGGCTTGCTTCCGGTGCCTCAGGACCTATGGGCAATGTCCACGTGGCTTACCGGGATTGGAGGCCCAGAGGGTATTTAGCCACGAGCAGACTTCCCCCCGGGGTCATTCGTCATTCATCTAAGAGTGAGTGAGTTGGTCATTCATCATTCGTTCATCATTCGTGAGAGAGTGGTCGTTCGTGAGTCATTCGTTGTTCGTCATACGTCTGAGAGTGAGAGTGAGAGTGAGTGAGTGAAAGACAAGAAGATATTTGAAAGGCATGAATAAACTGCAAAGAGAAGGATCCAGTGTTGCATGTTCCTTGCTGGCGAGGCTGCGCGCGACAAGTGGTGCTGAAACCCGGGAAGATAAGACCTGAACTCGCGCCAATGAACGACAGGATTCAGAACTCTCTACAGTCGGGGGGGTGCACCAGTAAGTCCCAGGTGAGTTGGGATCCACAGTGAGAGCAGAGTAGCTCCGGCCTATAGATAGGATAAGGCGGAGAAGAGGAAGCTCACCAACGAGTGAGGGTAACCTCTTGGCGCTAATGGGTAGCTCCGACCTATAGGTAAAGGCTGAGAAGAGGGAGCTCACTGACAAGTGAGTGTAACCTCTTGCAGCTGTGGACGCATGGCAACCTTGAGCTCGAAGTGAAAGCAGCACAGCAGTTTTGTAGACTTGAGCTCCAAAGTGAAAGTAAAAGCAGTAGCAAAGCTGGGGCTGTTTGGTAAAGGCTCTGAGAAACCTTTAAAGTTATGAAGGAAGGGTAAGAAAGCCCTTTAAGAAAGGGAAATAGGAAATAAAGGATAAGGGCCACGTAAAGATGGCAGATAAACAGAGAGTCTGGATAAGGGTTATTGCGTTTACTTTTAATTTTTTGACTTTTAGTGAGCTAATTGCAGAAAGACAATTGATTGCTAAGGCTGCTAAGTTAAACAAATGTAAGTACTTTGAAGATGTCTTGACTTTGAAGTCTGTTTGTAAGAATATGTTACTTGGGAAAGGAGTTTCTGGTTTTGTCTCCATGGAGGATCAAAACCTGTGGATTAGTTCTAGGCAGGTGTGGTTCCACTTGCCGAGGCCACCTGAAGCTGATAGGAGGCAATCTTGAAGATTAGCACTATGGTGAGGCAGTGGAAAGTGGCCAGGCCACCTTAGAAATGTTACAGGAGGAGAGATCAGAGGCAGGCAGTGAAGGATGGAGTAAAAGGAGAGAGTTGTGCCCTGACCTTGCTGATATAGAAACTCCTGAGTCTACAGACTTGGAGGAAGAGCTGCTGTCGCTCATACAACAGATAAAAAGAACAAAAATGAATGAATGAAATGAATGAATGAAAATGAAATGAATGAATGAAATGAAAGGGAGATCCAGATAGAGAAGAATGCTACAGATTCCCAGCATGTCAAACCGCGCCTTTGGCTCCCCCTGCCTATGCAAAAGATGGGAATGGAGGTTTAGGGCGTGCTTTCAGCCCGGGGCATGGAAGGCAGTCAGGACAGAGTTACGCTTAGCTTACCTAGTGTTTCGAGATCCACAAGGAAATTGATATGAGGAGCCCTTAGATTTCAAGGTGATAAAATCTTTGGCTGAGTCAGTACGGACTTACGGGATCACGGCCTCATTCACTGTAGCCCAGGTGGAGGCTTTGAACGGGCACTAAATAAGAGCAGGTGAGCCTAAGTTGTTTACATTCCAACCACCTGGAGAATTTCCACCTGAGTGCTCTGTCTTGGGCATATGTTTGAGCCTAAGGCGCTCAGTAATCGGCATTTGTCATTCTCCCTGCACAAATGACCCAGCAGTCTTGTAGGTCTAGTCAGCATGTCTTTAAATGTCCAGGCCTGGGAGGCCAGCATACTTTGAATAATCTTTCTGCCATAGGAGCCACGAGCCATATCGTGCAGACTGTACAGACTTTGAATGCGGTCTTGGCTAATGTAGTATAGGCTCTAGACATACAAAAGAATCTTATTGCCCAGTTAAAAAGGGGGCTTGATGGTTATTAATTCAAGGATCGACCTGGTCCAAGAGTGGATTGATACTCTTTGGCAGCTGGCCTAGCTTGGCTGTGAATGGAAGTTTCCAGAATTACGTGGGACTAGTGTACAATATCAGAACTTTGTTCATGCTGCAAATCTGTCTAAACAGTTGTCAAGTTATCTTTTAGGAAACTGGATTGGTGAATTCGAAAACTTGATGGCCCAGCTGAGAGTGACCATGGTGATCATGAATTCTACTGGAGTGGATGCCGGACCTGGCAGAAGGACTGGTGTCCTGGTTCTCCGCCACTGTGGATCACCAGAAAGAGTGAGCAGGAATGGGAGCTCTGGCAAGCCTGATGGTGCTGATATTCCTAGTTTGCCTGTGGTGCATTTGCCATGTTAGGTTCCTTCAGTGTCGCAATGCAGCCATGGTTGTCCAAGCATTTTCAGCCATTGGAGTCGGTCAGTCCCCCTAAGTTTGCTTGGCCTCCTTAAAGAAGAAGCTTTAAGAATGTTTTGCAGGATGCGAGGCTTAGCACTGCACATGAGTACTCTGGCTTATGGGAACTCATGAGGAGTATGTCTGGTTGCATGCAGGTTGACACCCAACTGCCTGCCTCTGTGAAAAGGGTGTCAGATGGGTCAGGGATTGTCTGGGTGGATGACACCCGGAGCGATACTTATACATGTTCCTTTTGCACTTCAGAGACTAGACCTCTGCTTCTGCCTGCTTTTCTTTTTTTTTCTTAATAAAGAAGGGGGATCTGTAGGGAGCTGCGCTGTACCACGCGCTAAAGGTGGCGCTGGTTTCTGCCTTCCACCTTCCTGACGGGATGGTGAGTGCTCTCGGGAGTAAACAACTCCTTATTGGCTGTAGGCGAGGATGATGGCTTGCTTCTGGCGCCTCAGGACCTATGGGCAATGTCCACGTGGCTTACCAGGATTGGAGGCCCAGAGGGTATTTAGCCACGAGCGGACTTCCCCCTGGGGTCATTTGTCTTTCATCTAAGAGTGAGTGAGTCGGTCGTTCATCATTCGTGAGAGAGTGGTCGTTCATGAGAGAGTGAGTCGTTCGCCGTTCATCATACGTCTGAGAGTGTGAGAGTGAGTGAGTGAAAGACAAGAAGATATTTGAAAGGCCCGAATAAACTGCAAAGAGAAGGATCTGGTGTTGCATGTTCCTTGCTGGTGAGGCTGCACATGACATAGCTTACTCAGGCATCCTGGGATATGCTAGCTACATTCCTACAATTTTATCCAAAAAAAAAAAAAAAACCACCCACAGAATCCACAGAATAGTCAACCAACTAAATTTTCCTCTCTCTCCTCTTGGCCTTAATAACCTTGTGCTAGGAACACTTGGATGCTTTCCAAGTTCTTTGAGTACATGTGCTAACATCCCTTCACTTAGGGTCCCTAAATTTAGACACTATAGTGGCTTTGTGATAAATTAATAGTTAAGAACAAAAAGATGAATAAACCAACATCCCATTCACTAGTGGTGTGATTTGGGAGCTACACAGGCCCTCTGAGTCTTTTGTAAGACATAAATTTTGGAGTCAGTAATCTCCAGTATTCTACTCTGAAGTCTCTTTAACATTGACCTTAAACTAGTACCATCCTTGTTCAGAGATTACAGAGGTCTCTGTACTGTTGTAGTTCTGGGTTTTTTTTTTTTCTTCATCTCAGGTTCAGCTTCATTTGTACATTACATTTATAAGATAGTTGGTTATTCCAGACATTTTCTACTCCTCTTCCTCTCCCCCCTCTTCCTCCTTCTTGTTCGTCTCCTTCTCCTCCTCCTCCTTCTTTCTCTTATCCTTCCATGAGGAATCTCAGAGCATCTAGGGAATTCCTTTCCCCAATTACCACCTGCTCACCTTCTATGAGCCTTTCATATTGACAGAAGCATTTGATACATGGTTTATTTGTTTACTCTCATCTTGACTTCAGGATCTTCCTGATTAGCTCCAGTTTCCCTGTAAAGAGAAATATGTCCCAGAATTGTCTTGGTGCCTTTTGCCCTTGATTCTGGTTGTTTTGAACTTCACCAGAGTCTTTCACACAAATGGCTACACCCTTGTCCTCCTAACTTAAAATACTCCTGCATCTTCATTGGCATCAATCACATTTTAATCTTTTGAGTTTCTGTCTTTTCAGGTCCTACAACAACTTTAAATTTGATTCAGACATAATTTCCTTTCTTTCTAAATTTTTCCTTCTTTGTTTACTTCCACGTTGTCTTCTTACTTTACTACCTTATTTTTATAGCTCACATAATACGGTTTACAGCAGCAACCTCTCTATCTCTTCATAACATCTTCAATCAATCTATATTTTGTCTTTCCACCTCACTCAACTACCCAATACAAAATTTATCCAACTATTTGTCTTCTGTGCTTCTAAAACCTAGGTCTTTAAAGTCTACTGGAGAAAACCTCTTAGTCACTCATATTAGTGCCACAGATTCTTGGTTTCCATATTAATTTTTCTCTCAGCATGGGACCTAGAAAACATTATCAGTGTTTCCTCAAATATATAAAAACAATTCCTTTCAAGAATTTTCAACACTTTGCAATATGCCAATGCCATGTAAGGATTCCTGACATTCCACAGTAACTGAGCCCACTGGCTCAGGTGGGATGCACCTTGCACAGAGGCATGCCCCTGGGCGTGGCTGCATAAACCCTGCAGCACTGAGTACGGAAGCACCTCCCTGGACCATGGCTGGACCCAAAAGCACCTGTCTGGACCCGGAAGCACCTCCCTAGACCCATGGTGCATACCCGTGCACGCCCCTTCCCTTAAAAGCAGCTGCAAGCGCATGCTTGATCCTTTTCTTCTCTGTCCCCTGACTTCTATCTTACTCCTCTGTCTCTTTACCCGCCTGGGACTTTTCTCTTAAATAAACACCATGCATGGCCTTGTTAATGTGTGCTTGCTTTTACGCACGGAGCTAACAGCCAGGATTTCTCTTCTGATGATTTTAGTTCTTTATTCTCTGAAAAAATAGAAGGGTTTAGGCAAGAACCCATCATTTCCTGCTCTGGCCTTATAGTTATTCATCGTCTGTCTGAGCAATTAGGTGACTCATATCAATTCTAACAGAAAATAAGTAACACTAAGGAATGTGATCCAGGCTCATTTAAGCCCAAAGCCTTTATATGTAAGCATTATGTTGCACAGATCAATAATTAACAATATCAACTTCAGCAATACAACCTTGTTAAATTTTAGCTTAGCCACTGAGCAGTTCTATGACTGGCCTGTGCCTATGTTTCTCTGTAGTAATATTGCATAACATTATCACAGCAATGGTCAGTATATACACATACTTTGAGCTATATATACCTGGCACATACTCACTGAATCTCTGCTCTTATTTCGAGAGAACCAAGCTACAGCTTGGGCAAAGAGTATAAGTCAAAGGACAGGAATTTTTAAGAAATGAAGATGATAAATCACACACAAGTTTAAAAGGATGTTAAATTCTAAAAATACCCTTGAATTTATTGAGCAGGAAACCTATTTTATAGTAGGAAAAAAGTTGAGCACATGGTAACTGCTCAATATGCAACACAATTTTGCTGATGGTATTGTTTCGTCAACATCTTGGGTTTGACAAATACTCCCCTTCCTGCCTTAACTGCTCATTTAAATTTATTCAGAAATTTCCTTGTCTACTATCTCAGTCTTCTAGAGATTCTGTTAGGTCCCTAGCTCCAACTCTTAGAGAGAAGACAGAGCACACACCTCCAGGAGCTTCCTACTGAAACCCAGTGCTTGTCAAGCTTATGTAAGTATCTGACACTTGGACTCCACTCAACCCTGAGCTTCTGATTAAGTGAATCATGGTTAAATCCAGATCTTTAAAAAAAAATCCAGACAATATTGATTTGCAGCTAACTGCAATTTTAAAATCTTCACTGAAATTTTTTACCTGAATGTTCTGTGATTACTCTCAAATTAAGCATTTCTAGATCCATACGTTATACTTGTGCCCATTGTAACAGTGCCAACAGGGTGTTCTGTTATGGCTGAGAAGAAACAAAGCAGCCTAACACAATGTGCTGTCATTTTGGTTCTCCTGCTGCTGCTGGTGGTGGTGGTGTTATTTCATCAATAAGAAACCCAGAAATAGACAGCTCCAACTCAAGTTTAGTGGGTCCAGGATACTTGACCTGCTTGTGAAATACTCTTGGCCTTTTTTCATGATCACAAGACGCCAAACACAGTTTTAACCATTACACTTGCTTTCTAAGCAGAAAGAACAAGGGTGGAAGCTGGAAGGTGTATCTCTCAGAAACACAAAAGGCTGAACAGCAAAAGCAAAATGAAATTCCACTGATGTGTCACTGACCAGTGCCCTATCACCCAAATGCACCTCAGTTATATAACCACTCTGTAACATGGCATGGAAATCTGGTCATTTGAGCCTTTCATATATGATGACCAAAAAAAGGAGACAGAGAAGGAAAGAATAAAGCAGACTCTTCAATTAGAGTGTCCACCATGAGGTTAAACATCTTAGAGGCTTCCTTTCTTTCATTGTATTTTTTCATTAAAAATCCATCTACCAGGAGAGATAAGTTAAGGTTAAGGTACTGGCTACTTTCAGAAAACCTAAGTTCAACTAGCAGCACCCACAGAGTGGATCATAACTATCTGCAACTCTAGAGGACCCAATGCCCTGTTCTGGCCTCTGAAGGCACCAAAGAATGCAAGTGGTCCCAGATATGCATAAATGCAAAACACCCATACACATGAAATAAATTTTTAAAAGAAAACCTGTTTAGCTTTATAGCCAGTCCTCAAAAATGGTGTCACCCTCGGCTTGTATTTGATGGTGTATTATGTCCTCTACAAATTGTATTCGACATTTTCCAAATAATCTTTCAACCCTTCATTCCTAACTATGATGTTATCACATTAATTTAGATCCTTGATACCTTGGACCTGGACAGGACACCTGGCATCTTGCCTCTAGTCTTCTTGTACTTCAACCAAATCACTTTATAGTCCACCAACAGCCACCATACCAAGGGAATCATAGTTCTGTGAGGACTCCCTTATACTCCCAGGGAGATCTTCACCACAGACTGGGCTAGTCATGGGACATGCCCTAGTCCAACACAGGGACATAGCTTCTCTCTTCCTCCTTGTTTTCCATCTTCCACCCCTCTCAGGGAGAGACTGTTATATCACTGGAGCACAATGTTTAATTTAAAGGACTTACTATAGCAATTCATCTTCTCATGCCTAGTTCCAGAGAACTGGACCTTTATAGGGTTCAGTCTTTCACACTGTTTTGGCTAGAAGAAGTTTTATTTTGTCCTCCTGAAACATACTAGACATAGGGGATACACAAGCACGGACTGGCTTACCCTTCTTCATGGCCAGTTTTATGGGCTTTTCTTTCTCCCACTGTGGGCCTAGGGAATTGAGATGTCTTTGCTTTCCTTGAGGCACAGGTAAAGAAGGCCTTCAGATCAGTCTAAAATCATAACAACAACTCTCTCTCTCTCTTCCCTTGGTATGCTTAATAACTAGCTACTATAGGGTAAATCATTTGTTTGCCACTGTGGCTGATTTCTGTGGTATAAACATCACAACCATAACCAATTTCAGACTGTCAACAGGGAAGCACTGAAGCCAGAGCTGAGAAAAGAGAGGCACAATCAGCTCTTCCAAGAAGGGGTAAACGAAAAGGCAGACCTCACTGTGCACTGTTCATTCATTTCTGGTCTGCTTATTAAGCACTCACTGCATTCTAAGTTGCATTTACAAAGATGCCGGACGCGAACACAATCAGCCTGATCACTTCTCTTACATTATACTCCAGTTGGAGAAGTAAAGCCACTTCTTTGGGAATCCAGTTTAATTTTCTGCTTTGTTTATGCTGCCTGTAAGTTATTATCTGTATATGACTTGTCCTATAGATAAACTTCTTCTGAATGGGCTTGAATGGACTTGAACCCCAGCATAATCAGCCAGTGCTTTACATTATGGAGAGCTTTAGACATATTTACTGAAAAGAAATACATGTAGGAAGGTTGATTTGTTTGTTTATGAGGGGCCTGGCAGGTGATAGGAATCAGGAATGAACTGGAGAGAAAATGCACAGACTGACTTCTACATCCAGTCCTCTCCTGAACCAGGTGTATGCTCTCATTATACAAGTCAAGCTTTGAACAACTTCAACCATATCCTCCTCCTCCCCCTCCTCCTCCACTCAGTCCCAAATAAAAATGAGTTACACAGAACCCACCAGCATTACTTTACGAGTACCAGCAATTGCTACCGTGCATCCTTAATAGTGGCGTAATCAAAAGTTATGATGCATTTTTCTGTAATCACAAGAAATGATACCACTTAGTGCTAAGTAAAGCCAATTCCCCACCACACAAAAAGGCAAAAGCATTTCCATTTTCATTTTGAAATGAGTGGAGTCAGAATCAATTTGGTAAAGCAGTTAACAGCAACTGTGTGCCCCCTCCCAGCGCATAGCAGGTACAATTTTCTTTTAACAAACAGCTGAGCAGAGGTCTCTGTTGCTGGATTAACATGGTGTGTTCAAACCTTCCGACCATTGTGTATTTAAATTGGGTAATAGAGACCATCAGCAGACGCCAATATGAATCCACAGAAGCAGACCAATTTGCCAGCCTCCAAGCATATCTTTAGAGAAAATATAAATGTGGGTGTGCTGGGAAGGAGGTTTTTCGTGGGGATTTCAACACACTTCATCTTCAGAGCATTGTCCCATGTGCCCCTGTGTGAGCAAAACCCAAGCTGCAGACAGAAAGAAACATCTTTATTTTGTAAAAAGCTTCTGTGCACTGAATTTCCTCACTATTCCTCCCAAAATGAGGATGTCAGCTACAAAGAAACAAGTGTAAAAATTTAATTGGGCTGAGAAAAATAACTTTCTTCCACAAATCTACCATATGCATATGTGCACCCATGCACCCATGCATGTGCACACACACACACACACACACACACACACACACACACACACACTGCCTTCTCTGGGAGTCATAAAGATAGCTGACTAAATGCATCTGTCTAATGTAATTATTGTTCATGTGGATTTGTGTTTTAATAAGGATATGTCAAATTGTCACCATAGTACATGCATTGTGTCTCCTTTCTCCTCACCCTCCTTATCATCATCATCCCTTCATCCTTCCCTTCCTCCTCTCCCCTTTTTCCCCAACCTCCTTCTCTTCCTCCTGCTCCTTTTTCTCTTCCTTTGGCTTTCTGAGATGGAATCTCATGTAGCCTAGATTAGCTTTGAAATACTAATATTCTCTGGCCTCTGCTTCCCAAGCATTGAAATTGCAGGTTTGCACCATCACATGAAGTTCGGTCTTTAATAGGAAACAGCACTGAACATAACACATAAACATGTAAATATTGGGGGCAGGGGTGAAGAGTTATTGGAACACTGAAAATTTTATGTTCTCCGAAGTCATTGGCATTTTGGCTTTTTGTCTTGCTGACAATTTATTTATTATTATTTATTATTCAAAGGTTAAAGCAAAAAAAGTATGTTGAAGTTGCTAATATAATATCCCTAATACAGAGTATTCTGGGATCACACCAAGGACTCTATAACCTAAACACCTGCATGGTATTGCTTTTTAGGAGTTAGGCATTAAAATGATTGAAATATAAATGCTAGACATAAATTTTAATTTGATAAGGCAATGTCCTACTTTCTTGTTTCTCAGACTTAAAATTAGTGCTTCCCAAATTTCCACTGAAACAGATGGAATCAATATTACAGGGCTGTGAGCGTGAGGCTCAGTTAATGGAGTCCCAGTGATAGCTACATATTGAGCTATCAAACTGAAGTCAATGAGAAAATCTGAAGCCAAAACACACCTGGAAGAAAGATATGGAGGATTCTTCTTTTGTTCCTACATGTGAGTTATAGTTTTCTTGCTGGAGCCCCACAGATTGAGTCTCCACTCAGAAGAGCTTTTGCTTCATTTAGTGGAAGGGACACTGTGTGGTTGGCCATATTTTAGATTCATATCTAGGGAAATGGCACAGTCAGTGTAGTGCCTAGCACATTAGCATGGGGATCTAAGTTTGGAACCCCAGGACCTACAGAAAGGATGCCTGGGCAAGACACATGGAGCCCAGGCACACATGGAGCTCATTGGCCATTCAGTAAGCCATATCTGAGCACTGGCTGTTCAATGAAAAATCCTGTCTCAGGGGGATAATAGGTGAGCAAGCAGTGGAGGAAAATACCCATCATTGAGCTCTGACCTTCACATTTACTCTCACATGTACACACACCCCAAAACACATGAGTATACGTAGTGCATGAAGACACACATTAAAGTTATAATGAAAAAGAGAGCAACCTAGAGAAACTGCCTGATTGAACAAGTTGCTAAAAATATCCCAGTCACAGAGGAGTTCAGTGAGACTCCAACCATGAACACAGTGGAGAAGATTAAGGCACCTACACTGTGTTCATATCTCCTCATCCCACTAAACTTGTGTGGATTCTCTGTTGCTCAGAGCATCCTCACCCACAAGTCTGTGCAAGATGCTCTGCAGTGGTGCATGTTGGGAGCTCAAAACCAGTCACTGCCACTTCTGTCTTGCATTGGCATGAGGTGAACCTCACAAAGGAAGACTATCTCTTCTGATCACCCAACTATGCTGTGGGGGCTGTACAACATCAGGTTCTTGGTAAACTAGCTCCAATTTTGAGTTGGACTGTGTTACAAACCCATCCATAGTTCTCTCCCCATACCCGCTAATCTCAGGGGGATATTTTAACAAATAAATCCCAATGTCCTGTTCTTTCCTCTTCCAAACCCACACTTGGGCAATATAGCACAAGAGCAAATGGACAGAAAAACTGAATATACAGAAAGTTATAACCACAAAATAAGCTGATGTAGTTTAATCATTTAGCAAATGCAGTGTGTGTGTGTCTGTGTCTGTATGTGTCTGTGTGTGTGTCTGTGTGTGTCTTTGTGTGTGTGTGTCTGTGCATCTGTGTCTGTGTCTGTGTGTGTCTGTGTCTGTGTGTGTGTGTCATGTCCGTGTGTGTCTGTGTGTATCTGTATGTGTCTGTGTCTGTATGTGTCTGTGTGTGTGTCTGTGTGTGTCTTTGTGTGTGTGTGTCTGTGCATCTGTGTCTGTGTCTGTGTGTGTCTGTGTCTGTGTGTGTGTGTCATGTCCGTGTGTGTCTGTGTGTATCTGTGTGTGTCTGTGTCTGTCTGTGTCTGTGTGTGTGTGTCTGTGCATCTGTGTCTGTGTGTGTCTGTGTGTGTCTGTGTCTCTGTGTGTGTGTCATGCCCGTGTGTGTCTGTGTGTATCTGTGTGTGTCTGTGTCTGTGTCTCTGTGTCTGTGTCTGTGTGTGTGTGTCTGTGTATGTGTGTATGTGTGTGTCTGTGTCTGTGTGTCTGTGTCTGTGTGTGTCTGTGTGTGTCTGTGTCTGTGTGAGTGTGTGCCTGTGTCTCTGTGTGTGTGTGTCTGTGTATGTGTGTCTGTATCTGTGTGTGTCTGTATGTGTCTGTGTCTGTGTGTGTGTCTGTGTGTGTCTCTGTGTGTATTTGTCTGTGTCTGTCTGTGTGTGTGTGTGTCTGTGTCTGTGTGAGTGTCTGTGTCTGTGTGTGTCTGTGTGTGTCTGTGTCTCTGTGTGTGTGCCTGTGTCTGTGTCTCTGTGTGTGTCTGTGGGTATGTAGGGGACAGAACTCATTACTATGGTCTTCTTTGATCACACTTCCCCATCTTTGCTGAGACTGGTTCTCTCAAATAAACGTGAAACTTCAGTGTCTGGCTAGACTGCTGCCAAGCAAACTCCAAAAGTCCTGCCACATCCTCCCCAGGGAATACTGGAGATTGAGACTGTGTTCATCTCTTACATGGCTGTTGGGGGTTGAATTTAGGACCCCACATTTGTGCAGCAAATACTTTATCAATTGGACTATCTTCCCAACCCCCATTTGAAGAATTTTTTAAAAACTGTTTATTTTGTTTATCTTATGTTATATGAATAAGTGTTTTGTCTACATGAACTGATGTCTACCACATGGGTGCCTAGTACTCTGGGACCTCTAAAGAAGAGCATAGGATCCCCTGAGACTGGAGATTATTGAGGTTGTAAAACATCTTGTGGGCACTAGAAAGTTGACCCATGTTCTCTGAATGAGGCTCTTAGTCACTGACCCATCTCTCCAGCCCAATCTGACAAATCTTATTGTATAGCTGTGGTATGCACACACAGAGAGATTAGCACATAAGTTTGGTGACTAAGAGGAGTCTTAAAGGACTCATGGCCACCTGCTTCCTTCACTGGGTTCCTCCTGGGCCTTGTCTGTGATTATGATTTCTCTAGATAGGCCCACCTAATGGGAGAGAAACGGAAAGGGGGCTTGGTATTTACTGATTACCTGTTATAAACATGGTACCACATCAAGTTCTTCTATATATCTCATTAGTCCCCTTCAGGCCAATTGATAATAAGCAATTCTAGTGTTAGATTTAGCTAAGCAAGCTACTGAGAGATTGGGTGGGCATTATCAAGCTCCCATGATCCTGTGGCCTTGGCCAATTGACTGGAGGAACCAGGGTATGGGTTGTTCAAAAATGACTAGGCTGTTGCCCACAATGAAATATCTGGGCTTGGCAGGCAGAGGCTGGCAGGTCAGTGAAGAAAGAAGCAATTTGTGTATTGTGCAGCCAACAGCCTAGTAACAAAGAGCAGCTAAGCACAGGCTGCTGTCACAGGCCCTGACTAGAGCTTTGGGCAGAAGCAGAAATGCAAGGGGAAGCAATGCCATGTGGAAGACACAGTTTGGGTGGCAAAAGAATCCTTCTGATCCTCTCCTTTTTGCTAAATTTATCTCCATGGATACCCTTTAAAAAATATTCTTGAATGAGATTCAAAAAGGATGCTAGATTTTGAAATGTAGGATAGGGACACATTAGACACAGAATTGTAGACTTTTATAGCTGGAAGAAAACACTGAGACCCTTGAGGAAAGTTTTCCCAGTGTTGGGGGACTTCTCTTGTCTCAGAGCCTAAGTGGATTGGCAGGGAGAGACTTGGCTGGCACAGAGAAAAGAGACTAGGCGGAGGGAATTTCACTGTCTTTTCTATATTAGGATTTTATTTGATGCTTTCTTTAGAAAAAACAGATGGTCTAATATTAAAGGTAAGAAACAACCCTTGTCTTTACAAACAAAGTCCATGAACTCATTCAGGCAAGGGAATCGTAGCCAGGGCTCTAGAAGCTGATGACAGTGACTGTGCTCCCCTGACTCTGGGATATTCACCACCACACCAGGCTGCCTCTCATTATGCAGCTTAATTCCCTGTGAGATGGCTTAATTAAAATTGTGGCCATTTTGGTTTTAATCTTGATTCTCTAATTATTTTATGTTAAATATCTTGGTAGCTAATAAAAATGAATTAAATGTATAAATACAACACGAAGGTTTTTTTTTCTTTCCTTCTTTATTTTGTATTTATCAAAAAAACAGTAAAAAGAATTTAAAAATGTGGAAGAGTTAACAATAACTATACAGAGGATAATAATCATAAGCATGGCTTATCAAGGGTGGAAATGCAAATAAGATTGCTACACATATATTTTCTTTGTGTTCAGCTTTCCCTCTGAATTTTTTTTTCCATCCCTGTATATCCT